>PVJI01007235.1:0-79549 GCA_004026765.1 Micronycteris hirsuta | reverse complement strand
CCTTATGATCTCACCTTTAACCGGATCATAACCAACAAAAGCAGAAAGCAAGCAAAACATAACCAGAGACACTGAAATCAAGAACAGTCTAACAATAGACAGGGGAGAGGTGGGAGGGGACAATGGGGAGAAGAGTTTTCAGGAATCACTGTAGAGGACACATGGACAGAACTAAGGGGGAGGAGGGAGGTTGGGGGGGTGGGACGGGAGGGGTAGGGAGGGGGAGGGGAGAGGCTGCAAATAACTTTAATTAAACAAAAAAAATTAATTAAAAAAATAAATAATAAAAAAAATAATAAGATCCTCAGGAGTAACTGCTTGACCAGAGCCTAACCTGCTGGGGTTTTCTCAGAGCCTAACTGTCCTGGGGAAGGGAAATACCCACCTCCAGCCCACTGTAGTCTCCCTGTCCCACCTAAGGAATTGGTGTACCTGAGACACATTGGTAAAATCCACAGTTCAGAGAATCTACACAAAGAAACATAATAGAATTTAAAGAAAGAAGGAAGGAGAAAAGGAGAGAAGGGGTGGGAGGAAAGAAAAGAAAGAAAATTGGAGAAGTTTTAAGTAAAGTAGTTTTAGTATTCATTTATAATTGCTCTAACAGATTGGATTGTTTAAAATAATAGCAATAATATTTCAATTATGCACATAAATGGTTATGTATGTTTATGTACAAGTGAAATGAATGATAGTAAAGATACCGAGATGAGAGGGAGGAAATAGAATTATTTTGTCACCATCAGGTGACGCATACAGTGCTATTGCAAGTGTATGAGTATAACTGATACTCATACTGTGACGCATACAGTGCTATTGCAAGTGTATGAGTATAACTGATATGCAAAAAAGGAGAGGAAATGGAATTATGTAAGTTTCAATTAAAACCACAAAAGGCATAAAAAAGATTGAAGAAAAAATAGAGACAAGGGCAGCAAGTATTAAAAGTAACAAATACGGTAGATATTCATTTTCTATATTAATATTTACTTTCAATGTTAGTAGTCTAAATGTATCAAATTAAAACACAGGGACTGTCAAGACTGCATTAAAAAACAAGGTATGTTTTATACCAGAAACACACTTTAAATATAAATTATAAATACATGTATATCTTTCTATAAACATATATATATATATATATGTATATATACAGAGAGAGAGAGAGAGGTGGGATGGAAGAATGGAGAAAGAATTGGAAAAAAATAAAAATTATTTTGAACTAAGTGAAAACACAGTTTACCAAAAGGTATGGATGCAGTAAAAACAGTGCTTAGAGGGAAATTATAGGATTGAATGCATATATTTTTTAAAAATAAATATAAAATCCAAATTAAGCAAAGGAAGAAAGAATGAAAATTAAGCAGAGATCAATGAAATTGAAATCAGGAAATCAATAGAGAAAAATCAATGAAACAAAAACCCGGTTCTTTGAAAAGACTGATAAAATGTATAAACCTTAATGTAATAGGGAATTGAGGTAAGTTCAGGCTAAGGTATAATTTTGGTAAACTTTGATCTCTAGATTACCCAGTTTCTTGGGAAAACTCTTCTCTTTAGGTTTCTCAACTGAGTTCTGGTATAAGAACATTACCAAGAAGTAAAATCACACATATGTTGATATTTTGGCTAGATATGCTTTTTTAGATCAGTGGAAAAGAACAGGATATTCAGTAAATGATGCTGAGGAATATAGTATCAATTCAAAATAAAAATGAAATTTAACTTCAACCTCACACACTATGTAAAAAAATAAAACAAAACAAACAACAAGAAAAAAAGTTCCTGAATAATAAAGTTTGAAATGTTAAGGGAAAATTTATGAAGCTTTTAAGGGTAACTTGGTAAAATATCTTTATATTTGTAGGTACAAAATATGTTCTTAAACATTATAGAAAGTAGTAAACATATTTTAAGCAGTACCTTCACCTACACTTAAATTAAGAACTTTCCCTCATCAAAAAATCATTATAAAGACAGTGAGAAAAATGCATATATATATATACATATATATATAAAATTAGAGATATGATTTGAGACACATATAATTGACAAAAATCTAGTTTTTAGCACAAACAAAGAACTCCTCAGATCAATAATGTAGTGACAAGGAACCCATTAGAAAAATGTGAGAAACCTTTAAACAGATTTTTCACCAGAAGTTAAGTCCATATAGCCAAAAATATTAATGTGAACGCAGCATTCATATGCTGAGGAAAGATCAATTGAAAAAATAATGAAATATTATTCCACAACTAATGTGTTGGGAAATTAAGAATCCGATCAGTTCCAATTATCGTGGTCCGGATTTGAAGTAATGGGACCTCTCATACACTGCAGGTTGGACATGAAATTATAACCACTTTTACACTAAGATTACTAAGATTTTCATTACTTAGTAAATTTGAAGATATCTGCAGCTTTGACACAGCATTTCAATTAATAATAATACATCTCAGAAATACCTTTCCATAAAAACTCTTGCATGTATCTCCAAAAGGAGATATATAAAAAATACCAATCAAGTCTTAGCCAGGCTTAACATACAGTTTGTTTAAAATTATTGTTTTATTTTAATATTTAAAATATATATTATATATGATACATTTTATACTTTAAAATGATTACTATAGTGTCACATATATTTTATTGTGTCAAAATATTAGCGGAAATGGGGCCAGGTCCTCAGTAGGGGGCATGTGAGAAGCAACCACACGTTCATGTATCCCTTCCCCTCTCTCTAAAAATAAGTAAATAAAATCTTTAAAAAAATATTAGGGGAAATGATTGGTTTTGACTTAATAAAAATAATAATATAAAGATGCACTTTATTACTAAATTCTATGTAAATTTGAGAATCTGAATGAAAAAAAATTACTTAAAAGGGAAATTTAATAAAACTGCCTCCAGAAAAGCTGAAAACCTATACAAAATTTTATGAAAAATAACTTCCCCAAAGAAAACAACAGGCCCCCAGGAGTTCTTTTAGGAATGGTGGATTTCTCCATCTCAGAAAACCCATTGATATTATTCTCTATCTTAGTAAATCAAAGGAGAAATGAAGATGATCAGCAACCTAAATGCATTTGGTAAAATAAAACATCCATTGTTAGGGAACACCAAGAATAAACTGGAGCATATTTCAATCCTTAAAAAAACTACAAATGTTAATCCAAAGTTAAAAAAAATTGTTCAAAAGAAGTATTTACATTATTGTTTTGAAAAATGACACCTATTAGGACTTCTGGCCAAGATGGAGGTGTAGGTAGATACATTTTGCCTTCTTACACAAGCAAAAGAAGGACAACAACAAATTTAAACACAAAAACAGAACTGCCAGAAAGTCGAACTGTATGGAAGTCTGACAACCAAGGACTTAAAGAAGAAACACTCATCGAGACTGGAAGGAGGGACAGGGATGGGCAGCCAGGACAGAGAGGATATGCTTCAAGGCAGTGACTGGCAGTCTGTCATTTGCGTGTGGTTAAGATGGGAGGAACAAACGGAGAGCAAGACAATCCATGAAACCCACGGTTTCAGCGTAGGAAAAATAAAGCCTCAAAAACTCTGGCTGTAAAAACCTGTATGGGTTTTGACAGTAGGAGAAACTCCCAGCCTCACAGGAGGGTTGGCAGGAGAGACCCACAGGCCCTACAATGTACACACACCCACCCACCCACCGAGGAATCAACACCTGAAGGGCCCAATTTGCTTGTGGGTCGTGGGGAAAGTGATTGAAACCCTGCCCAGAGCCAAGCAAATGGCATTGTTCCCTCTCTGACCTCTCTCCCACATATAGCACCATAACACAGTGACCTGAGTTGCCCTGTCCTGGTGAATACATAAGGCCCCATGCCTTACAACATAACAGCTGAACTGAGACAAAAAAATATAGTCCTAATGAAGGAACAGTACAAAACTCCAAAAATAGAACTAAGTGATGAAGAGATAGCCACCCTATCAGATGCAGAGTTCAAAACACTGGTGATCATGATGTTCACAGAAATGGTTGAGTATGGTTGGAAATTAGAGGAAAATGCGAAGGCTATGAAAAGTGAAATAAATAAAAATTTACAGGGCACCAAAAGTGAAAGGAAGGAAACTGGAACTCAAATCAATGGTTTAGAGCAGAAGGAAGAAATAAACATTCAACCAGAACAGAATGAAGAAACAAGAATTTAAAAAAAATGAAGCAAGGCTTAGGAACCTCCAGGACAACTTTAAACATTCCAACATCTGACATAAGGTGCCGGATGGAGAAAAGGAAGAGAAAGTAACTGAAAACTTATTTGAAAAAATAATGGAGGAGAACTTCCCTAATCTGGCAAAGGAAATAGACTTTTAGGAAGTCCAGGAAGTTCAGAGAGTCCTAAAAGAGTTGGACCCAAGGAAGCACACACCAAGGCACACCATAATTACATTGGCCAAGATTAAAGATAAGGAGAGAATCTTAAAAGAAACAAGAGAAAAGGAGACAGTTACCTACAAAGGACTGCCCATAAGACTTTCAGCTGACTTCTCAAAAGAAACCTTACAGGCAAGAAGGGGCTGGAAGGAAGTATTCCAAGTTATGAAAAGCAAGGACCTACAGCCAAGATTACTATATCCAGCAAAGCTTTCATTTAGAATGGAAGGGCAGATAAAGTGATTCCCAGATAAGGTCAAGTTACAGGAGTTCATCATCACCAAGCCATTATTGTACGAAATGTTAAAGGGACTTATCTAAGAAAAAGAAGATCAAAACTATGAACAGTAAAATGATAACAAACTCACAACTATCAACAACTGAACCTAAAATGAAAACAAACTAAACAAACAACAAGAACAGGAACAGAATCACAGAAATGGAGATCACATGGAGGGTTATTGGAGGGAAAGGGGAAGAGGAAGGGAAGGAATGGGGGAAAAGGTACAGGGAAAAAGAAGCATAAATGGTAGGTACAAAAGAGATGGAGGAAGTTAAGAATAGTATAGGAAATGGAGAAGCCAAAGAACTTATATGTGTGACCCATGGACATGAACTAAGGGGGGAATGCTAGTGGGAGGGGCATGTAGAGCAGAGGGGAATAAAGGGAGAAAAAATGGGACAACAGCAATAACATAATCCATAAAATATATTTAAAAAATGCAAAAAAAGATACCTATAAATTTAATGTTTTTCATGACATCTGGAATTATTAGCTAGGATAATTATACAAGAGAAAAAATTAAGAGGAATGTAACAAGAACAAAAGAAGTAAAACAATTTATTTGTCTTGGAAAAGTATATAACTATATACATTAGATTATATCATTGTATGCTTTACACATACTAAAATATCCTCTGAAAAACAAGAAAACAAAGAAAATAATGTATTTCATAATATAATCTAGAACTAGTTAGAATTTACAAATCAATAAAAATTCCATATGTAATAATCCACATGATTAAATATAATAAAATAGAATAAAATGTAACTTACAAATAAAATAATAATAAATATATCAGATATCTATGAAAAATAAATAACCAGTTGATTTTACTGAGTTACAATGGCTTTTTGAACAAAGAGAAAGTTTTACCATACTACTGCCTAAGAAGATACAATTTCATAAATACTGAAAACTTACTTGAGTTAATTTATAAATCTATTTGACCCAAACAAATATCAAAGAGACTTTTTATAGAATTAGATTAGCTCTTGTTGTTCAAATGGCAGTATTAATATGCAATAAATGCCAAAAATAATTCTAAAAGAGAATAATAATGAGGAGAAATTGTATATTTAAATATTATTATAAAAATAAATAAGTATTATTATCTAATCATTTCTATAATTTATTTAAATATTATTATAAAATTAAAATAGTTAAAAGGGTGATATTAGTACATGGATAGGCAAGTCAATGCTACTGAAAGGCAAGTCCAGAGACAGGCTAAAATATATTACGGAATTAACATGTGACAAAGATAATGCCAGATAATTTGGTAAATATGGCATTATTTAATAAAATGTTTATGCAACCTGGAACCTTTCCAAATGAAATGTAAAAATAGAGTAATAAATTTTAAAGACATATAAAAATAAATTCATAATGGAAAATATATTGAAACTTAGTAGGAAATCTATAATAGTACCAGAAAAATAATAGACAATAAGTGTATGATCTTTAGATGAGGAAGGTCTAATTAATGAGACATGGAATCTCAAAATAATACATTAGAAGATTTTTAATTTGCATTAATAATAATGATAACATACAGGATAAAATACAATTTAAAAATCAAAACATAGAAAAACATTTGCAATTATTTTTACTTTGAAAAGAAGAGGTATATGCCCACATGTGAGGAGGTATTCATTAAAATATCCATACAAAAATGAAATAGCAGAAAAACAGAAAAATATATATGTGAAGAC
Source organism: Micronycteris hirsuta (assembly GCA_004026765.1). NCBI lineage: Eukaryota > Metazoa > Chordata > Mammalia > Chiroptera > Phyllostomidae > Micronycteris > Micronycteris hirsuta. Next base: position 73,148 of record PVJI01007235.1, on the reverse strand, counting down.
AATGATAAAGAGAAATTTTAAAGGGTCTGTGAAGAATTGGAAAAAGGATCAACCTATCTCATAATAAAGAAATTTAAATTTTAAACACTCTAATGTACTGTTTTTTTAAAATTTTATTTGATTGGTAATGATCAAACAGTTGTATAAACATTGCGAAGGTGATCGTGTTAGGAAAAAGGTACTCTCATGCATTTCTTATGGGAATATAAACTGGTAAAACATCTGCACAGAGAAAATTTGACAGCATTCATACATTACAAATGCATTAACTCTTTGGATTGCCTATATTAATTATAGATATGTGTCCTTTCGCGGTAATCACATGTGCGGAACGGCAATGGAACATTGTTGTAAAGTTTTTTAAAAAAATTGGGAAACAATCAAAACGTCCTTTAATAGCAGGCTGCTTAATAATTTATGGCACCGTCATAATGTGCTGTTGTACAGCTGTAAAAACAAATGCATAAGCTCCTATGGGGCAGCCTTTAAAATGTGTTTGTAAAGCAATTTTCAGTGCATAAACAAAAGTGCAGCATGGTGAGTATAATACCCAATAGCTTTTTATGGTAAAAAGGGAGATATATTCATGTATGTGTGATGTGTATGTATGTGTGTGTTTATAGAAAAAGAAAGAATATTGAGAAACTATTTTTGTAAGAATACATTAAGAACAAGGAAATTGAATGCCTTCAGAGAGCAAAACTGAGGGGCTGGACATTGCAGTGGGAGAAAATTTCACACTGTGTTTTCTATACTATTTTAAACAAGTGTTTTCTCTATTAAGTAAAAGTTTTCTTTGTTAAATGTATACATAAAAATTTAAAGATGAGAGAAGAAAAGAGGGAAGGAAGGAAAGAAGGGAGAGGAGAGGAAAGAGACAGAGGCAAGGGAGAAAGAGAGAAGGAGGGAGGGAAGGCGTTGGTTCACAGCCTGCAGAGCTACCTAGGTGAAATCAGAAACCGGCCCCTGCACACTGAGGGCCAGGAGAAGCCAAAGAAGAGACAAACCCCTCCAGATTGGTTGACAACAGATTTAGAAAGCAGGAAATTCCCATAGGAGTCTTGCCCTTGGTACAGAGGAATTTCCACACCCACCAGTCAGAATATTGAGTCTATGTAGAGGTCTTAACAGAGGTATAGTCCAGGTATTCTCAATAACATTACTGTATTAAGGATGCATCCTTTAGGTGGCTTTCTTAGTAAGGGAGTGGTGGGATGAATGTATACTTCCAGGACAGGAAAGGGTGTGGAGAACCTCTGACTGCCGAGGTCCAACTCCAAGGTCTACCTGTGATCACCTCCTCTGATGACTTTCTCCAAGGGAGGGAAGGACAGAGGGAGGGAAGGAGGAAGGGAGGAAAAAAGGCACACTTTTATAGCTTCAATTCTATATTAAAGAGGCTGCTGAAGGTGAATACTTGCTCAGATTATTATAATATGACATTGAATTATCAGTTCAGATAAGTCTACATGATGGAGGGTTTAAAGAATTCACATTTGTAAAGTCAATCACAACCATGATTTTTAAACAGCTTTGTTGATCAGAAAGAATGTGCATATATGCTTATCTTTCTTAGGTAGTTAACAATTTTTTTTTCAGTTTTTTAAGATGGTTAGTTAGAATCTCAAAAATGTCAAGTGATACCCAAAGTACATAGTCTGAAATCAAAGTCTTCTGAGTTTACACACCACGCTCCTTACTAACTCATTTTTATAAATGTGGACATTTCACCTGCCCCTAGGCTACAGTGATTTTGGGTCACACATTAGAAGCTATCATTGAGAAAGGGAGTGAATTAGGGAATACATGCATGAATGAATGAGGAAGTGGGAATTCATGGGGTTTAAAGAAAGAGAAATTTAAAAATGGATATGTTAAATGTAAGATCATCTTTAAACTTAAAAGTAAATAAATCTGTTGGGAGTAGTATATTCTTTCCAGAGGTCAATTAAATTGTTTCAAAAGTCTGAAAATGAATGACTACATTCATCCAGTAATTTTACTCCTACCGATTTTTTCTAAGAAAATAATGAAACAATGCACAAATACATGTAATATTATATTTAACATACATATATGTATAATACCATTTCATAGAATAGTTTAAAATAGACTGACTAGCAGAATAAAATGTATATAGGAAAATTCTGGGGTTTTTGTGTTTGTTTTTTACTTCTTTCTTCTAACCTAACCTTCTCACCTTCCTTTCACACTAATTAAAATACTCATCAAGGTGTCCACCAAGTATATCTTCACTTGGACTCCATCAAAACCGGTGAAAGCTCAACATCTGTAGCCTACTTAGTCTTCCAAGCCCTTCAAATTTAATGCATTTGAGCATCAGTGCTTATTTGGAGCCGGGGTGCAAAGCTCCCATGGTAGCCCAAAGATTTAATTGGAATCTGCCACTGTATTTGAAAGCATCATGACTCTCTTCTTTGAACCTTTTTAAGATCAAAGTACCACTGGCTCTGCTTTCAAGCTCAACACCTAAAGATCTCACTATCAATTAAAGGATTCTCACTCCAAACCCACTAGAGACCTGCGTTCTGTTCCTGAAGCATACATCTAAGGGGAAGCCTAAGTCTTACAGATTTAGTGTTCTAAAAGAGCCACTCTTTCTGGCAGAATCCTTTCCCCTCTGTCTCTGCCAGCAAACTGTTGGGGGGAGGGGGGGAGTTCTCCTGATACTCAGCATTATCAGAAACCTTAAAAAGAAAACCTACATTTTTGTAGTGAATAGAATGCCCTGTAATTGTGAGTCAAGATTTTATCCTTCTAAGATCTTAGTTATCATGCTTGGTGTCTCTTATCTATTCTCCCATCCTCTGTTTTATATAAATACAAGTTTTGTAAAGAAACATTTCATCTATTGTGTGGTATCCATAACCAACAATAAGGACTGCTGTTGAGGAGTAGATATAGAAGCAATTTATAATGTTTACTCCTAAAGCCAAAATAAGTAAGAGCAAAATATAAAATACATGGTTTCAGATTACATAGATTTACATATTGAAAATACCCTATAAATTTGTATTAAAATAAAGCTAGCAAGTAGTTTTATTTTAATATGGAGGTCCAATTTGGGATTCTTTCACAGCTGTGTCAAATGGGCCCTTCCGGTATAACAGCAAATCTAACCAATTGCTAACAGAGGACTCAGTTCAGTATTTACAAGTAGCAGTAGTAATGTGTAGAAAATTTGAAAAGCAGCCCCAACTGGTGTGGCTCAGTGTATTGAGTGCTGGCATATGAACTGAAGGGTCACCAGTTTGATTCCTAGTCTGGGCACATCCCTGGGTTACAGGCCAAGTCCCTGGTTGGAGGTGTACGAGGGGAAACTGATCGATGTATCTCAAACATTGATGTTTCTCTCCCTCTCTTTCTCCCACCCTTTCCCTCTCTGTATACATAAATAATTTTTTAAAGATTTTATTTATTTATTTTTAGAGAGAGGGGAAGGGAGGGGGAAAGAGAGGGAGAGAAACATCAATATGTGGTTACCTCTCAAGCACCTCTATCGGGGACCTAGCGATCAACCCAGGAATGTGTCCTGCCTGGGAATTGAACAGGCGACTCTGGTTCACAGGCCGGCACTCAATACACTGAGCCACACCAGCCAGGGAAAATAAATAAAATCTTTAAAAAGAAAAAAAGAAAATTTAAAAATCAGATTATGTCTTTGGGAATTGTGAGATGAGTAAGCTTATTTGCTTTCATCCTTAAACTAGAGTGTCTTGCCTTGACAAATTAAACTGGAACCAACAGACACTATGTAATCAATGAGATTGAAATGAGTGGCATTCAATCACATCTTGCATTATTAAATGTACATTTTAAGAAGATAAATGTTGGCCTTATATCACAGACAAGACACAAAAATCTCTTGCCCCAAATTGTCAAATTCTTGAAACGAGTGTATACTAAGGAGCTGAAGTACTAACTCTAGACTCTGCTTTGCTTACATAAAAGAGACATTTCACCCAGTCTGTGATTGCAAGTGAAGCCTTTAATCTTATGCCCATGAGGTCCCACTTTGCCCTGCATAAGAGGAAGGCAAACTAGTGGTGAAGAATCCTCCCTTTCCCACGAACATTTCAGTAACATACACTGAAGTGAAATCATTTGACCTTTTTTTTTTTTTAACATAGAGGGGAAGGGAGGGAAAGGGGGACAGAAACACAACTGTGATTGCTTCTCACATACCCCCTACTGGGGATCTGGCCCACAACCCAGGCATGCGCCCTGAACCGGAATTGAACTGATGACCCTTTAGTTCACAGGCCAGCACTCAATCCACTGAACCATACCAGCCAGGGCTCATTTGACTTTTTATATCCGTATGATTATTGAGTGTTTTTTAATACAAAAACCTGTGGAACAAGCAAATGTATATATTTTCCCATGTTTTTCTTAGAAAAAATTAAATTTATAAATTACATTTTAATTATATATCTATTATGTAATTAGTTTATACTTGACCTAAAAGACTTGATCAAAATTTAGAGTGTTCAATTCAAATCTTAAACATGACTTTAATTTTGTTTCTTTTCTCTGGGTAGATACACATCAATAACCAAAAGCCTTTATTTCTCTGTTTATACCTCAGAGGCAGACAATATGTCAATAATATAATGTTTTGAGTCTGCTAAATTTTATAACAAAGGAAATTAATTTTTCCTGTATAAGGTATATTAAAATGGAGAAAACTGAGATTAAATATTTTATGGCATTTGCTCTCTTATAATGACAAAAACCCTCATTTCACATATCTAGTAACATAAGAGTCCTAGTGTTAAACCCATATATTTCATCTATAAGGAATTAGTCTTTTCCCCCAATTGTTCTGTTGAAACAAGGTCTAACAAATAAATAAAGCATGAAATCAAATTCAATTTTTTAGGAAGAAATTAGTATGAAAATACTGGAATTTACAGATGGGCAAGATATCTGACTGAATTCACAGGCAACACAGATTGGCTTCAGATGGTGCAGAAACTGGTGCAGAAACTGGTCCAGAACTTAGAGTTCATACTGCTCTTGTTTTAGTTTTATGTCTTTAAGCCCATCTCCCAAATTATTATATGAAATAGACTTTGGACTTTTGCATTTACAATTTCATAAATGTGTTTCTTTTTTAAAAAAACTCACAAAAATTCTACTGTGAACATTATCATCACCTGGTGATTTGATGTAAGGCTGGTCTAGAGGGTGTCCAGCCTTTTGGTATCTCTGGGCCACAATGGAAGAAGAAGAGCTGTCTTAGGCCACACGTTAAATACACAAACACTAATGAAAACTTATGGGCAAAAAAAAAAGGTTTTAAGTAAAGTTACGATATTGTGTTGGGCTGCATGCGGCCCATGGGCTGTGGTTGGACACCCTAAGTTTGTTTGTCTGGAATATTCCTTATCTCTCCTTTATTTTTGAAGGGTGGTTTTTCTAGGTATACTTTTCTTGGTTAGGAGTTTTGGATAAAGAGCACACCTCAATAGATAAAGAAAAAGCATTTGACAAAATTCAATATCTCTTTATGATAAAACTTCAGCAAACTAAGACTAGAAAGAATGTACCTCAATGCAATAAAGACTGTCTATGGAAAGCCCTCAGCAAAGATCATACTTAATGGTAAAAAATAAATAAATAAATAAATAAAACCCTTTCTTTTAATATCAGGAACAAGAGTGCCCACTCTTGCCACTTCTGTTCAACAAGTACTGGAAGTCCTAGCCAGAAAATTTGGTCAAGAAAATGAATAAAAGGCAACTAAGTCATAAAATAAATAAAACGTTCCTGTATGCAGACATGATCTTAAATATAGAAAACTGTAAATACTCGATTTAAAAAAATGTTTGGAGTAACAAATGAGTTTTGTAAAGGTACCAAATACACATACACTAACAATGCACTATATTAAAAAAAATAGAAAAACAATCCTGCTTGTAATAGCACCAAGAAGAATAAAATACACAGAAATAAGTTTAACTAAGGTAGTGAAAGATATTTTTACCAAAAACTATTTAGCATTGATAAAAGAAAGTAAAGAAATACTAACTAAAGCAAAACCATATTAAGTTCATGGATAAACAATTTAATGTTAAAATGTCCATACTACCCAAAATGGGCTACAGATTCAAAGTATTCCCTACCGAATTCCTATATAATTTTTATGGAAAAAAAAAATTCTGCAATTCATTTGGAACCACAAAGAGCAAAATCAGTCCTGAGAAGAAAGAACAAAGCTGGAGGGCATCACATGTCCTGGTTTCAAAATATATTACAAAGTCACAGTAACTAAAACCATGTGATAACTCATAAAGATAGACCAATGAGACAGAATAGAAAACCCAGAAGTAAAACCATGCATACAGAATCAACTAATTTCTGAAAAAGACACCAAAACACTATAAGTAAAAAAGACTGTCTCTTTAATAAATGGCACTAGGAAAACTGCATAACCACATGCAAAAAAGGAATAAGACCCTTTATTTCACACCATTCAAAAAATTAACTTGAAATCAATGAAAGATTTCAGTATAAGATCTGAAACTACAAGAAAGCCTAGAGAAAAATTTTTTTGACATTGGTCTCAAAATGGTTTTTTGGAGGTGACATCAAAAGCACAGGCAACCTAAGCAAAACAAACACAAGTGAGACCACATTGCTCTAGGACATTGTACCTGTAGTCAACGACAATGAATACTTAAAAATTCATTAAGAGCACATCTCATTTTGCTTTTACTACAATACAATAACATTTTAAAGGTAAAATTAAACAATGTCTAGCACTTGGTTCTCACTAATTGTTAGATAATATTGATTAGTAATCAAAAAAATCTTTAGGTTCAATTTTCTGTTTTAAAAATTAGTAAAATACAACCAACATCTCAGAGCCTGATTTTATTTTATTTTATTTTATTTTATTTTATTTTATTTTATTTTATTTTATTTGTAAAAGTAGAGTAAAATCAGTCGGGTCTTTGAGATAAATGCAGCTAGGGCCAGCTGAAATGTATTCTAAAAAATAAACGCACCCCACATCTCCTCCTCTTACTCACAGTTTTCTCTAGACATTTCTGCATTAAAGATAGATAAAAAGACTAGACATTTGAAAATGCCACCTATTGTCTTTAAAAGATTAAAAACCATGGAAAGCTACTTATTGCTAAATACTCTGATTCCCTTCCTTGATCATCTCCACCACTCAGTTGCACACCGTGCACACTCAGAACTGTCTTTCCACAAAGTAAACGAAATCAATATGCACCTAATGGAAATCTGGTGCTCTGTATATTTAAAACCATGGCTTGCTGGTAACATTTCTGTGACACACACTCTCCTTTTCCCCGTCTTATCTTACAACCTTTCCCCCCTTTTTTATTTGGGGCTTGTTACTGGTTTTGATCGCTCGAGTTACTCTACTTTCTTGACTATATATCTTATGTTACTCCTTTGCTCAAATTCACCAATGAATTTTCACCTCACTCAAGGTAAAAGATAATGCCTTAGAAATAACCAATAGGCTCCATAGACTATTTGGCCAGGTTGCCTCTCAGGTCTTATCTCCTACTATCGTGCTGGGTCACTCCCCTGTGGCCACATGGACCTACTCACCCTTCCTCCCACATCCAAAGGACCACTGCCCCAGGGCTCTTTTACCTTTAGCTTCTTTGCCTGAAATGCTCTTTTTTTTTTTTACACAGTTCCCCTATTTACTTCAGAAATTTATGTCACTTTTTTATACCCCTCACACTTTTATCTCATTTTCTTTTTTAAAAAATAATTCTTTAACCCTAATTATCACTACTATTTCTTTACTCTCTACTTAACTAGAATGAAAACTTTACAAAGTGGGGATTTTTGCTACATTCATTTCCTCTTGTATCCCCTGGAAATGAGTCTGGCCAATCATAGATTCTCCAAAAGTATTCGTTGAGTACCTTAATAAATATAAGGGTGACTATTTTCCACCTGCTGAATTTACTCCTTCTTGAGGACTGATTCTCTGGCTTTCCTGTCAGCCTCTGAGGGCTCTGTCAGGGCTACTTTAGTAAGAGGAAGAAAAAGAGTGAGAGACAGAGGAACGCAGGTACAAGGGGAGTAAAATAGCAATGACTAAGTACCTATCAATAATAACCTTAAATGTAAATGGATGAAATGCTCCAATAAAAAGATATAGGGTAACTGGATGAATAAGAAAACACAACCTGGACATATGTTGCCCACCTCAGAAGAAAAGCCCTACCTCAGAACAAAAGCCCTACACAGACTGAAAGTGAAGGGTTGGGAAAAAAGTATTCGAAGAAAACAGACAAGAAAATAAAGCTGGGGTAGCAATACTTATATCAGAAAAAATAGACTTTGAAACAAAGATCATAAAAAGAGACCCAGAAGGACACTTCATAATACCCAAGGGAAGAATCTATCAAGAAGACATAAACATTATAAACATATATGCACCCAACATAGGAGCATCCAAATATATAAGGAAAATCTTGGAGAAGTTCAAGAAAGATATAGACAGCAACACACTTATGCTAGGAAATTTTAACACCCCACTGTCAAAAATGGATAGATCTTCCTAACAAAATATCAACAAGGATATTGTGGCATTGAACAATGCCTTGGTATTGATCAAAAGGAATTAACTGATATATATATATATATATAAACTTTCATCCCAAAGAAGCAAAATACACATTTTTTTCAAAAGCATATGGGACATTTTCAAAGACAAATTACATGATAGGAAGCAAAATAAGACTCAACAGAGTTCTAGCCAAGACGGAGGTATAGATAGAAATGCTTCGCTTCCTCACACAACCAAAAGGAGAATAACAACCAATATAAAATCAATAAACAACCAGAAGTTCCAGAAAATCAAACTACACGGAACTCCAACAACCAAGGAATTAAAGAAAAAATCAACCAGAACAATCAGACCAGTAAAGTGGAGGACCACGTGGGTGGCTGAAGGAGAAACTGAGCCTCAGAGCAGACTGTGGACTACAGCTGTTGCCACGATGGGAGAAACTCCCAGTCTCACAGGAGAGTCTGTTGGAAAGTGGGGCTAGAGACGAGCAGGGAGCTGCATTGTTCCCTCTCCGGCCCCTCCCCCACAGGCAGCACCGCAGCACAACAAAGAGGGTTGCCCTGCCCGGGTGAATATCTAAGGCCCTGCTCCCTTACAACCTATCAATTGCCCCAAGACAAAGAAATAGGGCCAAATGAAAGAACAGAGAAAAACTTCAGAAAGAGAGCTAAGCGATGAGGAGATAGCCAACCTATTTGATGGAGAATTTAAAGCCCTGGTAATCAAAATGCTCACAGATCTGATTGAGCTTGGTCGAACAATTAAAAAAAAACAAAAAAACAAATGAAAGATAACCAAAATGAAATAAAGTAAAATATTCAGGGAACCAACAGTGACAGGAAGGAAACCGGGACTCAAAGCAATGATTTGGAACAAAAGGAAAAAATCATCCAATCAGGACAGAATGAAGAAACAAGAATTTAAAAAAGTGAAGAGACCTGGATGGTGTAGCTCAGTGGATTGAGCGCGGGCTGAGAAACAAAGGGTCGCTGGTTCGATTCCCAGTCAGGGCACATGCCTGGGTTGCAGGCCAGGTCCCCAGTGGGGGCCATGTGAGAGGCAACCACACATTGATGTTTCTCTCCCTCTCTTTCTCCCTCCCTTCCCTTCTGTCTAAAAATAAATGAATAAAATCTTAAAAAAAAAAAGTGAAGAGAGAGTTACAAACTTCTGGGACAACCTGAAACATTCCAACATCTAAATCATAGGGATGCCAAAAGGAGAAGAACAACAGCAAGAAATTGAAAACCTATTTGAACAAATAATGAAGGAAAACTTCCCCAATCTGGCAAAGGAAATAGACTTCCAGGAAGTCCAGGAAGCCCAGAGAGTCCCAAAGAAGTTGGACCCAAAGAGGGACACACCAAGGCACATCATCATTAAGTTACCTACAATTAAAGATAAAGAGAGAACACTAAAATAAGCAAGAGGAAAGGAGAGACATACCTACAAAGGAGTGTCCATAAGGCTATCACCTGATTTCTCAAAAAAACAAACAAACAAACAAACAAAAAAAAACCTTACAGGCAAGAAGGGACTGGAAAGAAGTATTTGAAGTCTTGAAAGGTAAGGACCAACATCCAAGATTACTCTATCCAGCAACGCTATCATTTAGAATGCAAGGGCAGATAAAGTGCTCCCTAAATAAGGTCAAGTTATAGGAGTTCATCATCACCAAGCCATTATTATATGAAATGTTAAAGGGACTTATCTAAGAAAAAGAAGATAAAAAATATGAACAGTAAAATGACAACAAACTCACAACCATTAACAAATTAACCTAAAAGAAAAGAAAAACAATGAAAACAAAAACTAAGTAAACAACTAGAACAGGAACAGAATCAGAGAAATGGACATCACATGGAGGGTTTTAATGAGAAAGAAGATTGGAGGAATAGCCAGGAAAAGGTACAGGGAAGGATAATCATAATTGGTAGGCATAAAATAGATGGGGAGAGATAAAAATGGCATAGGAAACAGAGGACTCAAAGAATTTATATGTACAATCCATGGACATGAACTAAGGGGAGGGGTGCTGGCAGGTTGGGGGGCAAGGCAGAGGGGGATAAAGAGGGAAAATTGGGAAGACCATAATAGCATAATCAATCAAACATACTTAAAAAAAAAAAAAACAAGCCTCAACAAATTCAAGAAAATTGAAATTATATCAAGTATTTTATCAGAACACAAGGACCTGAAACTACAAACCAACCTCAAGGAAAAACTCAAAGAACACTCAAATTCATGGAGATTGAATAGCATGCTATTAAACAATGAATAGGTTAATAATGAGATCAAGGAAGAAATAAAAAAAATTCTAGAAACAAATGAAAATGAACACACAATAGTCCAAAAATTATGGGACACAGCAAAGGCAGCCTGATAGGGAACTTCATAGTGATACAGGCCTACCTAAAAAAGGTAGAAACATTTCAAATAAACGACCTAATCCTACACCTACAATACCTAGAACAACAATGACCAACAAGCCCAGAGTGAGTAGAAGGAAGGAAATAACCAAGATCGGAGGAGAATTAAATGACATAGAAACTAAAAGCACAATTCAAAAGATCAATAAATCCAGGTGCTGGTTCCTTGAAAAGATAAAGAAAATGAACAAACTTTTAAGGAGTCTCATAAAAAACATAGAGGACCCTAATAAACAAAATAAGAAATGAAAGAGGAGAGGTTACAACTGATACCACCGAAATACAAAGGATTGTAAGAAATTACTACAAACAACTATATGCCAAGAAATTTGAAAACCTGGGTGAAATGGACAATTTTCTAGAAAAATATAATTTTCAAAAAACTATATAATATAATAAAAAAACTCCTGGCACACAAAAGCCCTGGACAGGATGGTTTCACAGGAGAATTTTACAAAATATTTAAGGAAGAGTTAACCCCTATCTTTCATATACTATTCCAAAAAATCCAAGAAGAGGGGAGACTCCCAAACTCTTTTTATGAAACCAGCATCATCCTAATCCAAAAACCAGATAAAGACACAACAAAGAAAGAAAACTAAAGGTCAATATCATTGATGACCATAAACGCTAAAATTCTCAACAAAATATTGGCAAACCATATCCAGCAATACATTAAAAAGATTATACACCATGATCAAGTGGGATTCATCCCAGGGATTCACGGATGGTACAATATTCACAAATCAGTAAATGTAATATACCACATACGCAAAAGGAAAGACACAAATCACATAACCATATCAATAGATGCAGAAAAAGCATTTGATAAGATACAGCACCCATTTATGATAAAAAACACTCAGCAAAGTGGCAATAGAGGGCGCATACCCCAACATAATAAAGGCCATATATAAGAAACCTATAGCCAACATGATACACAACTGGCAAAAACTAAAAGTTTTCAATCTAAGATCAGGAATAAGACAAGGATGTCTGCTTTCGCCACTTCTATTCAACATAGTATTGGACGTGTCAGCCACAGCAATCGGACAAGAAAAAATTTAAAAGGCATCCAAATTGGAAAGGAGGAAGCAAAACTGTTTTTTTGAAGATGATATGATAGTGTACATGGAAAACCCTATGGACTCTACCAAAAAACTACTCGACCTAATAAGTGAATTTGGCAAAGCAGCAGGATACACAGTCAATATCCAGAAATCAAAGGCATTTTTGTATACCAACAGTGAAACAGCAGAAGAAAAACTCAGGAAAAAAATCCCATTGGATATAGCAACAACAATAACAACAACAACAACAACAACAAAACGTAGAAATAAACCTAACCAAGAAGGTAAAAGACCTGTACTCAGAAAACTACACAACACTGAAGAAAGAAATCATGAAAGACACAAAAAAATGGAAACATATACCATGCTCATGGATTGGAAGAATTAACATCATCAAAATGTCCATACTATCCAAAGCAATTTATAGATTCAATGATGAAATCCTTATTAAAATATCAATGACATATTTCACAGATATAGAGCAAACATTCCAAAAATTTATATGGAACCACAAATGACACCAAATAGCTGCAGCAATTTTGAGAAAGAAGAATAAAGTAGGAGGGATCACAATACCTTAAATCAAACTATATTACAAGGCCACAGTAATCAAAACAGTCTGGCACTGGCATAAGAACAGACACACAGATCAATGGAAGAGAATAGAGAGCTCAGAGATAAACCCCAGTCTCTATGGTCAATTAATATTTGACAAAGGGGGCAGAAGCATAAAATGGAGTAAAAATAGCCTCTTCAACAAATGATGTTGGGAGATGTGGGCAGATACATGCAAAAAAATGAAATTTGACCACCAACTTACACCATACACAAAAATAAACTCAAGATGGATCAAAGACTTAAATATAAGTGAAACACAATAAAAGTCATAGAGGAGAACATAGGCAAGAAAATCTTCAGATATTCCACGCAGCAATATTTTCACTATATGTCTCCTAAGGCAAGGGACATAAAGGAAGCAATAAACAAATGGGACTTCATCTAAATAAAAAGCTTCTGCATGGCTACAGAAAACATCAACAAAATGAAAAGGGAACCAATGGTATGGGAAAATACATTTGCTAATGATACACCACTCTCAGACAAGGGTTTGATCTCCAAAACATATGAAGAATTCACATGACTCCACTCCAGGAAGACAAACAACCCAATTAAAAATGGGCAAAGGACCTGAAAAGACACTTCTTCAAGGAGGACATACAGAGGGCCCAGAGACATATGAAAGGATGTTCAGCATCATTAGCTATCAGAGAGATGCAAATTAAAACCACAGTGAGATACCACTTCACACTGGTCAGAATGGCCATAATAAACAAATCAACAAACAAGTGCTGGTGAGGTTGTGGAGAAAAGGGAACCCTAGTGCACTGTTGGTGGGAATGCAGACTGGTGCAGCCACTGTGGAAAACAGTATGGAATTTCCTCAGAAAACTAAAAATAGAACTGCGTTTTGACCCAGCCATTCCACTGCTGGGATTATACCCTAAGACATCAATTCAAAAGAACCTATGCACCCCAATGTTCATAGCAACACTATTTACAGTAACCAAGTGCTAGAAGCAACCCAAGTGCCCATCAGTAAATGAGTGGATCAAAAAATAGTGGTACATTTACACGATGAAACACTACGGAGCAGAAAGAAAAATAGAAGCTCCTACCCTTCACGACAGCATGGATAAATCTGGATAGCATTATACTAAATGAAATAAGCCAGGTAGTGAAAGATAAATAGCATATGACCTCAGCTATAAGTGGAACCTAATCAACAACAATAAGCAAGCAAAATATAACCAGAAACATTGAAATAAAGAACAAACTGACAGTAACCAGAAGGTCAGGGGGAGAGGATAATGGGAGAAAAGGGAAAGGTCATGAAGGAACACTTATAAAGGACATATGAACTACGTCAAAGAGGGGTAGAATCGAGGGTGGGAGGTGGGGATGGGTGGGGCTGGAGAGAGTGGTAGGGGGAATATGGAGACAACTGTCCTTTAACAACAATAATAAAAAATTAAAAGAAAAATAACTCTTTAACCCTAATTATCACTATCATTTCTTTACTCTCTCCCTAACTAGAATGGATGCTTTACAAATTACGGATTCTAGCTACATTCATTTCCTCTCGCATCCTCTGGAACTTGTCTGATCCATCACAGACTCTCAGAAAGTATTTGTTGAGTACCTTAATAAATAAAAGGGTAACTATTTTTCATGTGCTGAATTTATTCCTTGTTGAGGACTAATACTCCGGCTCTCTCGTCAGCCTCTGAGTGCTCTGTATTTTAACTTTCTTTAATAGTGTCTGACCTATGCAGACCTACGTTTTCACTACATTTTTCCACTCTTTGTTCCTACTAGTCTCTTGCACCTCTGGGAACATGTGATCATGCTAAAAAAATGTGGTATTTAATTTGAAGATCTATGGATAGATCAACAGACCCGTTCCTATTTGTTCATAGTCACCCCTAACTATTTTGCACTTAATTATAGACATTTTGCTGTTTTTCAGGAGATTCTAGACATGAGAAGATAAGATAAAGTAGGAGGACTATATGGATTCAAATGTACTGATAATGGTTCCATACGTCATACCTTATGTAATTGAAACTGCAATGTTAATAAGTAATTTAGTGCCCTGGCTGGTGTAGCTCAGTGGATTGAGTGCGGGTTGTGAACCAAAGGGTTGATGGTTTGATTCCCAGTCAGGGCACATGCCTGGGTTGCAGGCCAGGTCCCCAGTAGAGGCCACGTGAGAGGCAACCACACATTGATGGTTCTCTCCCTCTTTTTCTCCCTCCTTTCTCATCTGTCTAAAAATAAATGAATAAAATATTTTTTAAAAAGTAATTTTGTGAGGAAATTGAGACTCGAGACTTTAAGCAACTTTTCTGAATTCCATATATCACGTTATGTGGCAGAAGTAACCCATGCTCTTCCTACTCTGTACACCGCCTCTCCTAAGACAAAAACTGAACTCAAATCAAAATAGCATAAATATTCATCATATGCACAAGCCACTGAGTTCCAAGTCGTAGCAACTGGTTTTGTGTTAATCAGTGAATACTGAGCAAAATCATTATATTTTTCCCTTTTCTACCTTAAGTCCATTTAAATTAATAGTCAATAAATTGAAATAAGCAAGAGAGATGACTGCCTTAATTTAAGAATCTTTGCACATTACACATAGGTAAAACTAATTTCCTAGAAGTGTCAGTCCAAGATCGTTTTCCAAAGTGGGCCTTTTAGTTCCATCATCTTTCACGTTTGTCATTAAACACTTGGGAGTAATAACTGAAAATATTAATGGACTCCTGTGATTCCTTTTCCTCTATTTCTCACAGATGAACCCATAGACAGGAAGAAAACATTTCTCTTTCAATCATAAAAATGTTACAATATTCCCTTATTGTAATATTGGGAACCTTTGGTGAGGTAAGGTAAGATACGCTTAATGATTGTTCCCACCTCCATGAAGAGGACATATTCACTTTCAGCATCTTAAAAAAAGATTCTTTAGGGAAGGACAGTTTGGGGAGTGGGACTGGAAAGCTGCAACTGAGTATGTCTGCAGAGAAAAAACAAAACAAAAATGTAGTGAGAGCTAAAGGTGCTTGCTGATCATGGCTTTCAGCAGCTTCATTGCAAAATCATTAGGGAAGACCGAGGATCAGATTGCTAAACACTTAAGGGACCCAACAGGACGACATAGCAAATGGAAACGTCACATTACTTACACTTTTTTTTACCACCATTTATTTTTGTGAAAGTCATTTTCTCCCTAGCGTAATTTTCAATGTGAAACCCTTTGAAATTTCTTCACAGCACTGCTTTTGATATAAATATCACAGCTGGGAGACACCCATTAATTTCTATCCCATATTAGCCTCTGTGACTCAAAATGATTTTAATTTTTCCCTAGCATTGGATTTAAATAAAGTGACTTCAAGTTTATTTTTACCCTTCCTAAAATAAGTTCTGATAAATTTCTGTACACTGAAATAACAGATAGACACCTTGAATTGAACACTGCTACCTGTGTGTGTATGTATGTGTGCACTCAGGAGTGACCCCAACAAAGATGAGAAGAAGCCAAAAGTGGCAATTAAAATATGCAAATTATAGTCATAACTTGATTTTAATTTCCTGGTAAATTAAAGGGACTTCCCACACATGCAGCATTGCATCATTGCTGCAGCCATTCACAGCCTTAGCCTGTCTCATTCAGTCTGTCTACTGTTTTGTTTCCATTCTTATTCTTTTAGAGATCACACTGGTAAACTCTGGTCACTCAGAAGCTTTGGTGGAAGTTCTTACAGTTCTATTCCCTACCTAACTTCCTCCTTTAGTGATCCCCCCAAAGACCATGAGCACTTTACCTCGACAGCTTTATGTTCTGTCTTCTTCAACTCTGACTTTCAAAATTGTTAACTACAGGGTCTGGCCCAAACAATGCCCTCTTTTTATTACAAAATCTTTTAATACAAAAACTTTTAATACAAAATCATAAGCATGTAATTCTGTAACATAGCAATATCACACTCAAGCACACTACATGACATTTTAGATGAAATGTTCAAATTAAAACTATAAATTATTACACCCATATGATTACCCTACCAACCACACGCAAGCCAGCATCACTTCTGCTGGGCCCTGTATTTTTGCTGACTAATCTCCCTACCACAGTATATTCCTTTACCCCTCTTCCACAACTGTCACTTTATATGCACTGGCTAAAGTAAAAGTGCATTATTTATGCAAGTATACTTATTTCAAAATTGAATGAATCAAAAGAACACTGAACACAAAGGTAGAAAACCTGGGCTTGAAGCTTGAGTTTACCATTCACTGAGAGACTTGGACCTACTCATCTGAACTCTCTGAATGTCATCCTACCCATCGAAAGCCTGGAAATGATAAGAACAATCCTATTTGTGTGAAAAGGATTCCGTCGATGTCGAACGAGAAGTGTGTGAGAGTGGTGGTGGGTGTGGAGGAGAGGAGTGGGGGAGAATTTCCTCTTACATAGTGTTATATAAAATTAAACAACTGAAAAATGGACTTTTGCATGTATATTTGTAAGTTTTAAAATTAAAATTCTATTATCCCTCTAACTCTTATCTATTTACCTATCGTCATCATCTATCAATGTTTTTTTTTTTAGGAGAGAATAATTGCAAGTATTTTCCCACAGAGCACAATTAGTAAACATGTCTGCATCTGCAGGGTCTTCTCTCCAAATTCAGGAATAAGTCAAGACTTGATGGCAAAGAAGCCAAAGCCGTCACCAAAGGGGCTGTTGTAGAAACCTCCTGCACCTCAGAGTGGGAGTTTCGACCCTGAAACCCTGGGCTCAGGAGAGCCTGGGCTGCGACTTGTGGAATTCTCTCCACCCTCACTCGTCCAATTTCTCCTACAAGTTAGTCTAACAAGAAATCTGTCCTCCACATTCACAAACCTAAAAAAACTTTTCAAAGAGATCTGACATGGTGCTTTATTGTTTATGACAAGTTATATATTCACTGCTCTAACCAAAATGGCAAGTGGGAATAATATATAATACATAAAAATAATAGTCCAGCCTTACAGCAAAGGTACCTATGCCCCATAATTCGGCCAGAAACGACAGCAGATTAGAGAGTCAGGGCGTTTGCTTGCTTTACTGTTGCTGTGTTTCGCTCCCTCAGACCACAGAGGCCCTGACTCTGGCCAAGTCACTGATCTGAAATGCATTTTCTCCAGACTCTGTGGTAGTGTTATTTCCACAGTTCATTTTCTTTTCTAGACTCTGCACTGACATTAGATGACTCTATCCAAATGTTTTCATCACCTGTGAGAACACCTGGTTTTATACCTAGAGATATAACAAGAGAAGTGGCGGAATATAGTTGTGTGTTGAGAGTTACACTGTAAACTCGAGTACTGAACAGCTTTCAGCACATCTGCAAGATGACCCTCCGGAGGCAGAATGTGCAATGAGCATGCAAAGAGTGGCCAACAGGTCCATCACAAATTCAAAGGAAGAAAATGTGTAACTTACAGGCCGGACCTTGTAAGCATCTCATGGGCTGCATCATTTGATATGAGGTGACTTACTATCATCTCTCTCATTTTACTGATGAGCACCTCAAGGTCTAGAGAAGTGAAATAATTTGCCTAGGACTTCATAGCTAGAACTTGTTCAAGCTGAGATTGGGTAGTTAATTTGAAGAGCTTCTGCACTATACTCTACTATTTAAATATTGTCCAATGCCACTTAACTTTCATCCAGTCTTCTTTTCTCATTTCCTGTTCATCAAATGACTCTGTAGCTAATTTTTGGCTTTTGAATATCTTTATTTTAGACATAAATTTTCTAGGTTTCATTATGGTTATACAGTTAGTGAAAATTAATGGATTGGCATTCTTACTTTTCACGCCAATCATAAATAAGCTTGGTTGGTGAGAGGCTGCTAGGGAAGGATGGATTGTCACCAGTGTGATGACAAAACTGGGTTTTTAGGCATATTCACCAAATAATGATCTAATAACTTAATTGGGTCAAGCAGTTTTCCAAGAGAGGAGAACCAGGTCTAAGAAATCAACTAAGACGTGAATTAATTGCTTGCTCAAACTTTGTCAGAAAGACAGGAAAAAGGGACTATAGAGACCTAACTGCACAGAGAGTAGAAGAAAAAGTGACCTGGAGGCTGAAGGCTAATCAAGGTAGACCTTTTAAGTGACAATGCTCATTTCGAATTTTGGTATTGTCCAAGCTATATATCCCTGTAACATAAAGGCGAACACTTTTGTTGGTTCCCATTAAAGTCATAGTACAGTCGTCACCCCTTATCTGTGGTTTCACTTTGTGCAGTTTCAGTTACCTGTGCTCAACCATGGCCTAAAAATATTAAGTGGAAAATTGCAGAAGTAAACAACGCCTAAGTTTTCAACTGTGCACGTTTCTGAGTAGCCTAATAAAATCGTATGCGGTCCTGCCTGGGACCCCAAGCGCCCTTCAGTCCAGCGTCTCCACGCTGCATATGCCCCGCCCATCAGTTCCCTTAGTCTCCAGCTCAGTCCTCAGCTCTACTGTCACAGTATCGCAGTGCTTGTGCTCAGGTCACCCTTATTGTACTTAATAATGCCCCCCAAAGTGCAAGAGCAGCGATGCAGGCAATTGCAATGTTCCAAAGAAAAGGAAAAATTGTTTCAGTTAAGTAAAACAAAAATAAGGTGAACGTTCTAGACTTAATAAATAAAAAAATTGCATGCTGAGGTGACTAAGATGTACCATAACAGATCATCTATCTGTGATATTGTGAAGACAGAGAAAGAAATTTGGGCTAGTTTTGCTGCTTCAACTCACTCTTCAAAAGTTACATCACAGAGCCTGAGTGCTTAGTTACGATGAAAAAGCGTTAACTTTGTGGGTGGAGCACAGAAACAGAAAAGGCGTTCCTATTGGTGGCAATGTTTGTGCCAGAAAGCACTGTGCCTGTATGAAGATGTCAGCAAGGGATCCCCTGTGATAAGTGACACCAAGGCATTTATTGCAACTAAGGTTGGGTTACACAGTCAGGAAGAGATCTGGACTGGAAAACATAAAAATTACTGGAGAATGAGACAGTATTTTTATAAATTTTATTACAGTATATTGTTATACCTGTTCTATTTTATAATTAGTTATTGTTCATCTCTTACTGTGCCTAAGTTATAAATAAAATTTTATCACAGGTATGTATTTACAGAAAAAAGAGAAACATAGTATATATAGTGTTTGGTACTATCCATGCTTTCAGGCATCTACCGGGGTCCTGGAGTGGATCGCCCGCAGATACGGTGGCACTGCTGTAATTGACTTTACCTGTCATAGATTGCTACATGTTAGTAGGAGATACAAAACTGCTGATTTAGTAACGCCTTCAAGGTAACCCTTCAGACTCAAAGCAGAATAAAGTTAAATAGGAAGCACAACTTTTATTCCTGATACTATGGCCTGAGATGTTTGGTGTGAGAGACAAGAAAAAGAGAAAAGAGGAAACATCTCTGAGGAAAGAGATGGGGGAGTCTTTCTAATACCTCTCAGCCCGGAAAGACATTCCATTTTTCCCTTTAGGCCATGAATGTCTGCATATCATCTCTCACCAGAACAGCAGACCATTTTAAGGCTCTCTGCACTGCATTCACAGGAATTCTTAAACATGCATCTTTCAGTTATTGCATTTTATGCACCCCTAGATTAGCAATAAGAAACAAAAGGAAGAGTAGTGTGAACAACAAAAATAAACTTCATGAGTAAATATACACTTAAACAGTGTCTTAGCACTTTCAGGACTGAACACTGAACAGTCACAGGGAGGCCATGAATTTCCAGAATGGCTCCCTTTGGTTGGAGATCAGGAAAGAAATGACAAAGGGAACACTGACTATCTACTGGGTGGAAACAAGATTCCTGTGTAATGCACTCAGAATAAACACAAAGATGTGCTCTTCTTAGATATTATCGTGATGCGCTCATGATAATTGAAATTTATTTATTTAGGAAATCAGTTTATCATGATGGATTGGGGGAATAATGTACTGGGCGTAGGAACTTCTTTATATGACTTGAAGTGTATTTGTGCGTTAGGGGGTGGGCATCTACATATCATGCAAGAGCTGATTTTTGTGAACCACTTGGGATATCACATCAACTACACAAGTGACACAACGGAATTAAACAGTATGTAACTATAAACTGTGGGTCAAAAAGACACTTTGAGTTCAAATGCTGCCACTAAATGACATATGGCTTCACATAAGTAAATCCATCATGGGTTTTCCATGTGGACATGTTACACATTGTAACAATTAAGTCTCGAAGAAGCAGCTGTCACTTCCAGAAGCTGATGTAAGGAACTCCAAAAAAGAAACACTAACAAAACAAGGAAGCAAAATTGGCTTAATTCTAAAATATTACAGTTGTGAAAACTCAGCTGGTAGAAGATGTACAGAAGGGAAGATATGCATGTGTGTGCATATGTAATATGTGTGTACAGGTACATATATACATATGCACACACATGTATATGTACATGCATGGAGCTCTAATGCAATGAATATGGAATGGATAATGTGAAAGATGGTCAAAAATTTATAAATCATCTGAGAAGTTTTTCCTTGTGATTTTATTTAGTTTAGAAAAAGTTCAATAATGTTTTATAAAACTTTTGTTTATGTTATTATTATTACTACATACATAGTAATGGCATTTTCAAGAAAGTAGAGTGAGCAGGTAGTTTAGGATGCAGCTATATTTGTTTTCAAAAGGTAGAGCACTTTTAGTTACTACAGAGAACAGATGACCTACAGCCTCACTTTTAAAAAAAAGATTTTATTTATTTATTTTTAGAGAGGGGAAGGGAAAGAGAAAGGGGGAGAGAAACATCAATGTATGGTTGCCTCTCATGCACCCCTTACTGGAGACCTGGCACAAAACCCAGGCATCTGCCCTGACTGGGAATGGAACTGGCAGCCCTCTGGTTTGCAGGCTGGCATTTAGTCCACTGAGCCACACCAGCCAGAGCACAGCTTCACTTTTAATCATATCTTTGTACTTGTCTTCCACATGCATAGGTTAGGCCCTATTGTTAAGTCCAATGGCAAGTTGCAGCAGGTAAGGATTATATCATAAAATATTTCAAAATGTAATAGGCAAAATGATACAGTTTTCACTTGCAAATAGATCCTTTTGAAAAGTAATGAAGGCACAAACATCCTTGTCTCAAGGTGTATTTCATGAGTTTTAAAAAGATGATAAATAGAGCCCACTGTTTTATTACATTCTACTAAATACCTTTAAATATGATGAAAGGCTTTACACATCTTGAGATCAATTCTCAGACAGTTTCGTGTTGAAAGAGTAATTTGTTTTCGACTATTCACTTACTAAAACAAAGGTGTTTGAACACGGAGGAGATGTGGGCTGTCACTGCTGCACTATCAGTGAAAAGGATATTTACCAGACATTCTAATCATAAAATAAAACCCACATTTCTTTGTCCTGAGCATGACAATACAAAGTTGATGCCAATTTTTCCGACTGAATTCTGAAAATAGCAGCTCCGATGAGAAGCCAGGAAGTGACTTTGAAAATGCAGTAGTGAGCCAGACAGCAGAGAGCCCTCTCACCCAAACAGCAGTTTATCTGCAGACACATTTTACATTCCTCCCGGAATACACTTTCTGACAGACTCCGAGCCTAATGGCCAGCCACATGGCATATCTAAAAATATACATGGAAAATAATCTTTAAAAGGGTTACCGTGTCTTCTAAGATTAAAGCTCCAGAGAAGCAGGCCAGTATATGAATGCTTCTAGCCTGGGCAAGCAAGTCTTATTTAATAGCATCAGTAGAGAAATGCATAATGCTGCTGAGAGTTACATAGAGAATTGTCTTGTAACTCCCCTTCCTGTAAGTTCCAGTGTCTCTTTACATTGTAATATAGTTCTCTCTTTATTACGGAGGCAACCTTTTATAGAAAGGACCCACAAAGCTAAATCTTGCCCTATCAGTCCTGCATCGTCTTGCTGTTTGACTTTCGGCCTTTTTGTTAATGTTCCCCATTTATGAATTTTTACATTAATAATTCTGCCTCAGGTTGGTTGTGAAGAATAGGTGACAGGAGGCGGGTGGATCACCTAAAACAATGTGGAACTGAATAGGCACTCATTGAATGTGGACCTCTGCCATTCCCCTGCACACCTCTGCTTTGAACTTTTCAGAAGGTAAAGAGCAATTTCTACTGTGGTTTCCCTAGAAGAGAGCATATATGCCCTGTCCTTACATATTAACACTATTAATAAACCAATTATTTTCTGTTAGATTTGCATGCCAGTGTGCAAGTGCGTGGCAATAAAACGTCCTTTGAGAAAGCACAAGGGATACGTATAAACAACACGTTGGATTCAGTTCTGAGGTTTTGTTCCAGCAGGGTTTCAGGAAGCAAGTGATACACTCTGCTGAGTCAAACATAGGCTTTGAGAAGACTAGAATCTGTAAGAATTAAGAGAAGAAAACTTGAGCTATATTGTTCAAGAAGACCCAAGGAGAAAACAACAAAACAGGGAGCGGGGATAAAACTGCCTTACGGAAAGATGTTTGACAAGTACTTTTCATGTCTTAAGAATTCACAGATGGAAACAGAGTGGCAGATGGATGTCAAGGACTGCGAGTAGAAAACATAGGGAAATGTTTGTCAAGATGTATAATCCTCCCATTGTAAGATTAGTAAATTTGGGGATCTAATATATTGCATGGTGACTAGTTAAAAATACTGTACTATATACTTGAAAGTTATTGAGAGAATAGATCTTAAAAGTCTCACCACACACCCAGAAGGTAGTTATGTGATGCCATGGGGGTTTCATTAACCTTGCTATGGCGGTCACTTCACAGTATGCATGTGCATCAGATCATCACCGTGCACAGCTCACACTTATCACAGTATGCACGTTCATCGGATCGTCACCGTGCACAGTTCACACTTACACGATGCTGTGTGCCAATTACAGCTCAGTAAAGCCATTAGAAAAGAATTCACAGTTGGATTAGTCCTGATGAAATTATCCAAGTTAAAAATACTTACATAATTTATCTGTGAGATGTCTAGGCATTTTGTGAGACGCAAAACTTACTAGAACTCCTACAACGTATCCATCTGTAATATTGTTTTAACAAACACCACAGACCCTTGTAAATTCCTGGATGACTGTGGGAAGTGCCTGGACACAAGGAGTGAGGATGAGAGAAAGAAGAGACAGTTCGATACCCGACATACAAGAAATCGAAGAGAACCAGTTGGACTTAAAATATCACCATGTACGTACATCTTAATTTTCCTAGTTCCTATGTAAGTAGGTCTTATATTAATCCTGTTTGTTGGATGAGGCCCTTGAGGCTCAGAGAACTTCAGTGCTTTTATCAAGCCACATACATAAGTAGTGAAGCTTGGAATTGAAATAGTGTTTTTATTTTACTATCTTGGAACTTAGTCAATAAACAAGAGGTTAAATATTTTTTAAAGTCACTTTGTCACTGAGTGTCCTCTGTGATAGCTCATTATCAACTCCATGTTTACAAAGAATCCTACGATCCCTCATGCACGAAAGGAGGAGACTTAAGCCATCCTCTGAGGTGTTGTATGCCTAGCTTGCCCATGAAAGATCTGGACTGTATTTATAACAATGCAAAGGAGAAAAAGTAAGAATGGATAAACAGTTCTCCCTGTTGAAAGCTAAACTTATAAGCCTTTGCATTCCTTTCACCAGCTGCTATATCAAAACACAACTGCCTTATATACTTTAGTGTCCACGTGATAATTTTTCTCTATTGTCTTATATTTTCTGTTAAGGGAGACTCTATTTATCCTCTACTAACTAAAATACCATTATCTTCTGTGGAATCATCCTTGTTTCTCCTGGACTGTCATTTCAAACTAAGTCCTGCTTTGTTACACTAGAATTTCACCATATTTTTATTATAGTACTTTTTACATTATAATCTAGTTTCCTATACATTTATATGTCTACTTTTCTACTGTATTCAGATCAATATGAGAAATAATTCTGCAACCATACTACTTCTAAGATATTTCATTCATATGAGAGAATAATCATAATATACTATAAAAAACTTACATAATTTAGGGAGGAAACAGCCTACAATATAAGCAAAACATTGACAGTTATAACTACTGAGTAGTGGAATGGGGGATAACATTTTTCTTTTTGCTTATCTGTTTTTTTAATTTTTCAACACTGATCATTTTACTTGAATACAAACAGTGAGAGATAATTGAGATGCTTATCTAATTTTAGTCTTTGATCAAATTCTGTATGAAAAACCATATCTCATTAATCAAAGTATAATAAATAAATAGAAGTTTTGATATATGTAAGAACAATGGAGAATAGAACTGGTATCTAGTTAAGAAAAACATTAGCCCCTGGCTGGTGTAGCTCAGTGGATTGAGTGCAGGCTGGGAACCAAAGGGTCCCAGTTCAATTCCCAGTCAGGGCACATGTCTGGGTTGCAGGCCAGGTCCCCAGTGAGGGCCACATGAGAGGCAACCATACATTGCTCTTTCTCTCCCTCTCTTTCTCCCTCCCTTCCCCTCTCTGAAAATAAATAAATAAAATCTTAAAAAAAAAAGAAAAAGAAAAAAATTAGACCTTGCAAAGAGTTTAAAGACTAAGGTTATTGAATCACTGAGGTTGAATACCAGACTATTTAACTAGAGAGAAATTACTATTTATTAACTATATAAAAGATGAAGACATAATTTATAATGACTAGTTATTCTGCATCTCTATGAAGGACAGAATTTTAAAAAAGAAGGGAGGAAAAAAGAAAGGAAGAGAGGGAAGGAGAGAGGAAAGGAGGAAGGAAAGAGAGATAGATTGAAACTCAAGAGAAGGGATTTAAATAATACATAAAGACTTTCCTGACAGTGAAAACTAAATACTATAGCAGATTACAAATGGAACGAGAAGATACTTATTAGGGCCTTATAAAACTAGCCTGGAATAATTTTCAGATTGGCATGAGTGCAGCCTGGGTGATGATGCTTAAGATGACTTTTAAAGGTCTTTTGCAGGGCTTTGCTTTTATAGTATGATGGATTTTGTAGGACTAACACCTATTTCTCATATGACATTAAATGACTCACTCAAGACTTTCCAGAATCCAAAAAGCCCTATCACCAGCCCTCTACTGACATATAGTTATTTTTTCCCTAAATCTCTAAGGTGGAAAATAGATTTCTTAAATGTAGGCACTGGGATTTTAGCAATCCCTTAAAGATCCTGCAGTTTGAATTCCCAACTCAGATCTAATTCATTTTAGGCTCTACTAAATGCATATCATCTCTGAGAAGCAATTTTTCCTGTTTAAAATCTAACCTTTTCTCTTTATCTCTTCCACTTTGGCTCCCCTACTGGCAAGATCAGTTTTAGCCAAAGATATATTTTAGCTCCTGGCTTATTAACTTAGACCTTGACAATGAATACACTGTCCTTTACAGAAAAGAAAACTGAGAAGATGAGTAATTAGATGGTCAGAAAGATTTCTTTTTAATCTCAAATTTACTTCATACTATCTATATTGTTTCTTATTTTCTTGTGACTAAGTAATAACCAAAACTGAATTGTCGGTACTGTTTTCCCCAGTTTTATTAACGCTATCTTGAACGACTAATGTACAGTTGCTGTTTTTTTCTCATAGTGTGATTTCCCCTCAAAGAAAACATATCACAGAAGGTTTAAGAGCCCTTATTCTTCCATTGCTCACTAACAATATGCTTTTGTTAACTTCCTTTGTTGTTTTAGGGTCCTGTAAATGTAACATACATTGGAGAAAATATTTGTTTAAGTGGGGTAAAGGAAACATTATAACATTCATTTAGAAAAAAAATGTTTTGAATCTCCTTTCTCAATCTAACCAGACTTAGAGTAGAGACAGCACTATCTTTACCCCCTGGGTGGTTTGCATCATTAAAAGAAAGTACTTTGCCACCTTTATCAAGGTGAGGTAGAAAAAGGCAGAGGGACCATTTTCTTGAAAGTTAATTCAGAAATTCAAAAATAACTACTTTAATGGAAACCATTCATTCATGTCCTTTATTATTTTCTTGAGATTTTATTTATTTTTAGAGAGGGGGGAAAGAAGAGAGAGAGGGAGAGAAACATCGACACGCGAGCATGAGGATCTGAGAGGGGACCAGCCTGCTCCCGAGGCATGTGCCCCGACTGGGAATCTGACTGGTGACTTCTCACTTTGTGGGACAAAGTTCAACCAAGCCACGCCAGTCAGGGCTTCCTTATTCTTTTAAGAACTAATCTATTATTTGTCATTGTGCCTTTATCATATCTAATTATTTTCTATAGTCACAAAGCTCATGCCGAAAATCATTTGACCAGACCAGCTGTCATCAAAGCACTGATACTTCCTGAATAAAAAAGATTAAAAACATGTCAGGCACTGCGCTAGGCAATAAGGATACACCAGTGAAAACACAGTCAAGGAGGTGTGAGTGAGAAAGACCTAGAGGAAAGAGGAAACTACAATATAATGTGTAAAATTGGGGTACAATATAATTCTATGGAGCACTTGAGAGAGGTGAGAAAAACCTATATTTGGGAATGTTCTTTGAGGAGACAAAAGTATACTGAGACCTAAAAAATAATAAAAGCCAATAATGCAAAAAAAAAAAAAAGGCAAAGTGAAGGGGGAGGTGGGAGAATGGACCCCCATAGAACAAAATGTGAAGGAAGAAGGCTGCAGGTGGTTATGCATACGCAAGAGTTCTCAAAGCTGGTCCCCGGACCAGCAGCCAAGGCATCCCCTGGGGACAATGCGTTAAATGTCCAAGTTCCCCAGCCCCAATCTAATGAGTCAGAAACCTTCTGGGTGAAGCACAGCAGTTCATGTTTTAACAAGCCTTCCATGTGATTCTAATGCCAGCTAAAGCGTGAGAACCACTGTGTAAGTGGGACTGAAATTCAATTGGCAAAGTTATATAGAATGCTCAAGAGTGGCTACAGATTAGCCTTACAAAATGAGAACTAAGAACCAGAAAAAGCACCTTAGCTATCACAAGAGGACAGTGACGACCCACAGAACAGTAAGAAGGAGGAGAGCGGCAGCCATTCATCACATCACTCTTGGAGGAATTTTACCTGACCACCATATCTAAAGCAGCCCATTGGCCACGCACTGTGACGCTCCAAGTTTTGTATCATAGCACTTATAAATACCTATACTTTCTTATTTATTTTGTTCGTCTGGCCCTGTTATCTTTCACTTAAATATAAGGTCCTTGGGTGCAGAGTCCTTGTCTTTCTTGTTGGATTTCCGGTGCTCAGAACATGGCTTGGTGTGTAGTAGACACTCAATAAATATTTGTTGAGAGAACGAATCAATGTATGAGTCACTAGGGAAGTAGAGGTAAGAAAAAAGACCCCGGCCCTGATTTCATTGCACTAACTTTCTGGTTCACAGGACTCAATTTGCATTTAGATAGCATTTAGATTGCTGTAGGGAGACTTGGAAAACTGGAGGCAGGAACACTAATTTGGATGCTGTTGTTGCCATCGATGTCAGAGGTAATGGTGACTCCTAAAGGAGAAATGCCAATGGAAGTGGAAAGAAACAGATAAATGTAAAACAAATTTAGAGATCCTCTCAGACTTCTGTGGTAGATAAAATGGAAGGGGAAGCAGTCAAGATGAGAAGGATTAGATTCCGGATTAAGCCACTGAAAGACATAGACAATGTAGAGAGATGGAGCAGAGGAGAAGAGAGGCACGTGGCAGATATTGTATGGGACTCACTTATACTAAAACATTATTTGTTGTTTATTTGAAATTCAAATTTAACATAATTACATATAGCACAAAATTAAATAGAAGCTTGGTGAAATTATATATAGTAACACAAAGTCCTTAATAGACAAATCGGAATGGTAAACTGAACACTTATGACATTAAATTCAGACTACTCAATGATTTTATTCACTAACAAAAAGATGTTGGGTTCTCTTAAGTCCCCAAGAATTGTGCATGTAAGTATCCTTTACATAGGAATACATGGACTACCTAGGAGGCTCTTCTTATTACTCAGTATTTCAAAGGAATTGCCTCCATGTACATGGAGTTAGATGAAGAGAAATTGAGAGATTTGCCAAGTACCCTACTGTCTCAGTATAACTGTAGCTAAATTAGAATCTCAGCTTCAATCTCCTCCCTCAAAAAAAAAAAAATTGTTACAGTGGGATCCTTAGTGGAAGAAAGTCAAGGCAGAGGGAATAGACTGATGCTGTTGTGATTGCGGTTTCACAGAGCTGTATATTTAAATTATAATTTACAGCTTGCAAAACACATTCACATTTATTTAACTTTATTTAAGCTTCCAGTGGCTCTGGAGGTCATTAGGACTTATTTTCATTTGAACAAATAAGGGACATGAGCTCAGGAGTCAAGCGCCAGGCAGGAGTCGAGGTGAGTGCATACTGGTCCAAGCCTGCCCTCTCTTCTTAAATCCGATCAGCTTTCCTGTATCTCTGTGGGGATTCTACATATGCAATTGTTTGGTTGATTTCTTGTGGCTATACGATTTGAAAATATCTAGGCGGGGACACTTCAAACTTTTTTTCTAATGTGCATTCACCAGTAGGAATGTTATTCTGCTCTGTTATCAAAATGTTCCAAGCTTGGAATGCCAGTACATTCTACTATATTTATCCCTGTTCTTTTTCCCTACACCCCTCTTCTTTCCTTCTCTTTTCTTCCTTCCCTTGTCCAAGACTGTCCCAATGACTATAAATCCTATTATTTCTTGATTTTGCATTTGCTTGGCATTTGTCTGTCATTCCCACATCGAGCTCAGGTTTGTAGGGAAGGCTCCAGCTGGAAAAATAAGCTTCTTTTTCAGGCCCATCCTGTTTCTAATCTGCTGCTGTTGTAAGAAATTCCCTTCAGGGGTTTCTTTACTTCCTATTGCTTTGCCTTTTCTGCTATAAACCTTACAGATATTAATCTCTCCTGGTCCCCATTTTCCCTTACTGCCTAACTTTTTTTTTTTTTTTTTTTTTTTTTTTTTTTGTCTAAAATGCCTGCCAGTACTTTTCACACTTCATCATGTCTCCAGGAACACTGGCCCTAGGTCAAAGCCAGAGGCTGCAACTTACAAAACGTGTTGCGAGGTGGTTTCCCCCGCACACCGTCTGCAGCTGTCATCTTCCCTCACGTCCCCAGACTGCAAATTAGCTGAAGTTGGCATGGGGTCCTGAAATTTTGCAACTCCTAGTCATTAAAGAAAATGAAGTTTGTGGCTTTCGTTTTTTTTAACTTCATATTTAGGAAAATAAGTAACTCATAATCTAAATTCTTTATTGCTTTCTTTTGATAGGATTTGATTCATAACATCGGAAATTACAATAGAGACTAGGAGTCGGAAAGTCCCTTTCCTGAAGGAAAAGATTTACAAACAGCACTTTAGCTCTGAGAATTATGTATTTCCCTTTAAAGAAAAATGTACCTGCTATACCAATGTTGTTTAATATTTCAATTTTCCTTTGTGTGATTACGGTAACTGTGGTGGCTCCAGAGCAGAGAGAAGTGTGAACTCTCTCTAGAGGGAAAGCAATCGAAATTTCTCTGGCCTATTTTCAAATAAAAAACACTATTTTCTCTATTCTAGACACTATGTTCTATTAGCACCCAATATGAAATCAATGCTGAGACCATTAATATTGAGTAATTGAACATTGTGTTATAGATTTACATGGAATAAACTTTGGATATTGTTGGTATTAGAGTAAGATTGGCATTCCATTTCCTGTTTGAGTAAAAGTGGAAATATTTAGTTCAAAGTCTGTAATAGTCGATGCTACAGTTAATGCTGTGTTCTGTTTTATTGGACACTGCCATAATTATCCACCCCTGAAATAATTTTGTCATAAGTTTTATAATGGGACTTGAGTTTTAAACATTCTCAACTTACAGAAATATTGAAAGTTTACAAAT
The DNA here is from genome assembly GCA_004026765.1 of Micronycteris hirsuta. Taxonomy (NCBI): domain Eukaryota; kingdom Metazoa; phylum Chordata; class Mammalia; order Chiroptera; family Phyllostomidae; genus Micronycteris; species Micronycteris hirsuta. Next base: position 42,492 of record PVJI01007235.1, on the reverse strand, counting down.
ATCTATTGAGTTACTACTATGTGCTAAGAAATGTACTAGGTAATTGGAATGCTATATAGAATAATAGTGATATCATCCTGTTCTAAGTTATTAAGATATTAAATGAGTAATTATAAAGATGTGCTCTAAGTTAAATTTTCTGAATTTCATATTTTGGTAGTGCTTGAAAAAGAAAGAAATATAATAACAGTGCATTTGTTAGACAAGTATTTCTACATTTTTTTAATTAAGAAATTTTAATTAACTAATGAAGATTTCATTGTCTACTCTTTCAATATTCACATTAAGCTAGGCCATTTTGATGACAACTTTTATAGCTATAATTAAATGTTTCTAATACATTTAGTTAAAATTTGCAAATAATAAGGCCTATTTTATCTTTCTTTTATTATTCACGACATATCCGATTTAGCCTAGTGACAGCCACTGAGGTTTCTGTGTCTTCTCTTATTTCTTCTTACAAGACTGTGCTTTACTTAAGAAAAGAGCTTGAAGTGCTGATATATAGAGTTCTAATATCCACGAAATTCAGGTATTTCTACATTTTAGATGATGATCTCTAGACCATATCTAAAATTGAACAAATATCTAGGTATAGCCCTGGCTGGTGTAGCTTAGTGGATTGAGCACAGGCTGGGAACCAAAGGGTCCCGGTTCGATTCCCAGTCAGGGCACATGCCTGGGTTGCGGGCCAGGTCCCCAGTGAGGGCCATGTGAGAGGCAACCATATATTGCTGTTTCTCTCCCTCTCTTTCTCCCTCCCTTCTCCTCTCTCTAAAAATAAATAAATAAAATCTTAAAAAAATATATCTAGGTACCTAGGTCTTCAAATCCTACAAATTATATATGAAGTCTAATCTTACAAGTCATATAAAAAGCATAAACAGCTAGACATTTTCTTATATATTATTTTTGCTTTTATGTAGGTATCATTTAAGATAAGTAATGAAAGTCTTCTATAATGTAAAATTCAGTCAAAAAGGCATACTTTCCCCATTTCCACTTATGCATGGAGAAAATGTGTGTGACCTTCAGTGAAAGCCACATAGTTAAAGGAAAATCACTTGAAAATTGCATGCACATAAATAGATAGCTGATAGGTAGATAGATAGATAGATAGATAGATGATAGATAGATAGATGATAGATAGATAGATGCATAGATAGGTAAAGTACTAATGGACAAAAGAAAATGCACTCGATGTGCTTTGTGTCCTGAAAATACCTCTGTAGCTGTCTAATGTTTGGGGTAAGCCTAGGGTTTGAGTTCTTGACTCTGTCTAGTGAGCTGACTGATGGTAAATCTATTAACATCTTTTGGTTTAATCTTTATTACCAGCAGCATGGAAAAAGTAATGATATCTTTCTCATAATGTTATAAAGATTAAGTATAAATATATGTTTTTAAGGAATGTCTAAACTATAAACTGCAATAAAAGTATTTTGATACCTTTACCCTCATTATATAATCAGATTGCCGCCAGAATTCCATGGTCTGAAACTCACACAACCAGTAGTGAGACTACTACAAGGCACCAGCAAGAGGACAAAGACCCTAATATTATCATCCTTTATCTCTTATAACTCTCATTAGGTTGAGTGATTATCATCTCCATTGGCCACTACTTCCTGAGGGCAGGTTACATCTAACTCTGGAACACTGCAGGAATTTCAAAATCAAGCTCATGCTTGGAAATCAACTGTGATAACTTAATAAATGAGGAATGATGCACCTCTATGTCTACCTGCTACTTCAAGGGATTTTGATTATGCAGCCAATTGATTCTATTGGCTAGACTCTTTTGGGGGAGAGAGAGAAGGAATTGTATTACAAAACTGTCCAAAGTGTTCTGAACAAAAAGCAGAATGATTTGGACGTTGGGAGAAAGGCTGAAATACTATCAGTTTAACCCACTGTGTCTAAGCTTATCCAGGACACTGCTGAGATCACACCTGGTCATTAGTTCTTAGCAATAAAAAAAAAAAAAATACAGCCTGTGCTTTCATGAGTCTGAAAACAGGAGAACTTTATGGAGGCAGATATGTATGTATGTATATATAGTAATGTATATATATGGTATTTTACAATGTCATATTTGGGAAAACTGGATTTCATGGCATGATTAAGACTGTACTTTACTCTCCTGAGCTCCTCAGAGTCATGATAAGCATGGGATCACCAAGCTTTGTTACCATTCTACAACCTTGGAAGTCCATTTGATCTGTTTCCTATAACAATGAGCAATAAATTATATACCTAGAATGCTGGCACAGACATAAAATTTTCAGACTTGTAAAATGAAACATATGATAGGTCAGACATTGATCGACCAGGAAGTGTGCTTAGGCTTGACATCAAAAACATCTTCTAGGAAGGCGATGAAGCCTCATTGGGGCTTAATTTGTGTCACAAGTATAACCTGGTACAGAAATTGAAATTTGTTGACATATGCTTTATAACAGTGTTTCCTTCTTGTCATAATTCTCAGGGTAACTCCATACAGCTATGGAGCACAGAATAAAATGTATTTCCTTAAAACATATTCTCTTACAAGATAGGGGTTGGGTTCCGGCCTATAAGGCTGGCATTAGGAAAGAAATAATTACTGAGCAGCAAATGCCAGGATGTGCATGCTCTGCAGTGTACACGCACAGAGCCACATGAAAACAGGGGACAAGAAGAGTTCACATGATGAAGCAATAAAGGGTGAGCTATGAACGTGTTGATGAAGGGAAGTTAAAGTCGCAAAGACACATAGGAAAATATGTCACTGTACCCACTGGGGATTTCTTTTTTAAAATTTTTATTGTTGTTCAATTACAGTTATCCTAATTTTTTCCCTCCACTGAGGATTTCAAGTAAGAAAAAAAGCATAATTGTGAAAGGATGAAAAATTTAAATGTATAAAAATAAACATTATATGGTAACTTTAATGTATAAACTTAATTCTGCAATTTGGTGTTAAACTTTATTAAAAGAAAAAATCAAACATCTCTCATTAAAAAAAGTTTGCTTCTATGGGTCCAGAGACTTATTCAATGATATATTATTTACTGAACACTTATTTTTTCTGAGTAAGGTTCTAGAGGATACAACAGTAAATAAAACGAAGCTAAAATTCTAGAGCAGAAAATAGAGTCCCCACAACTGTAATTGAACAACAATACAAAAAGAAAGTGGAGTCCCCAAAACATAAGCAATAAAATAAATTTTTAAAAAATTTCAAATAAAGACAAAATATCTCAAATAAAATGGATGCAATATTAAATTGGTGTTTAGAAACTTATTACAAGGGGGACAGAGAAGGTACTTGAAGAAATGATATTTCCCTGACAGCTGACTGATCAGAAACAAATCAGTAATAAAAATGTCTGGGAGAGGGGCAAAAGTAAAAGCAGGACCAAAGAGCCTGAAGCAAAATAAATGGACATTTCTGAGGACAGCCAAATGATCAGTGTAGATAAAGTATAGAGAGCAAGTGAGTGGTTCACGGTGACCTTGAAGACGGAGGGAGAGACTAGACCTCACAGGGCCCGAGAAGACTCTGTAAGGGCTTTAGACTTTACTTTTAACCCAACAAAAACATTAGAGAGTTTTAGGCTAATTACGTGATCTAATAGGTTTTTAAATATGAGCACTTTCGTAGCTGGACTGTGGAAGGGATGTGGAGGGAAGGGGGAGAACAATTAGGAGGCCTGTTGGACAGATTAACTAGTAATCCGTGTCGGAGAGATTAATGACATGAATAAGGGTAAAATGATTCAGGTGGAAGGGACCAAATAAATGAAAAACATTTTTTGAAGACAGCAAAGGCAGGGCAGCTGCTAAGGGGAGACGGACGGGAGGAAAGAGGAATCCGGATCGTTTCCTGGTTGGGGCTGAGCCCCTGGGTGGATGGGAAGTGGGATTTGCGGACAAGAGCAGCAGGGGAGGGGACGGGTGCAAAGAGGTCTGTAGGGGACACGTTAGCTGAAAGACTCTGTGTTTCAAAAGAGATGTTAAAAAATGAAGAAAATACATCCTCAAAGATATTTATGAGGTAAGGACAGGGACTCCATCATATCTTATTTGAAAAAAATGCGGTTAATTATCCATATAAGAATCGCTTTAAATATTTTGTTGTTTAGATGCTCGTATTCAACTAGAATCTACATGGATGGGGCAAATTCTTTAGCTCAAATTCAAATTTTATGAAAATAAAACGGGCTATTTCTAAGTCATCTTCTACTACTACATCTTCTGTTTCTACCGCCACAATCAGGCAATTTAAAAATATATTAGCAGAATCAAATGCAATAGTTTTTTTGTGAATGACAATAAGCATGTTTTTAGAGCCTAACAGCATATTGGGTATGCAAATAATTTTTCATTAATGGCAATCTAAGTGTATATTTTATGTTTTTTTTTCTTAATCCCTCTACCTTTTTCAATCAGATCCACAACCCCCTCCTTCTAAGAGCTGTCAGTCTGTTCTTTGTATCTGAGTCTATTTGTTTTGTTTGTTTGTTTTTCTTGTTCATTAGATTCCATATATGAGTGAAATCGTGTGGTACTTGTCCTTCACTGACTGACTTATTTCACTTAGTATAATGTTTTTCAGGCCCATCCACGCTGTCACAAAGGGTAAAATTTCTTCTTTTCCATGGCCGAGCAGTATTCCATTGTTGTTTTATCCACTCATCTACTGATGGACACTTGGGCTACTCCCACATCTTGGCAATTGTAAATAATGTTGCAGTGAACATAGGGCTGCATATATTCTTTTGAATCAGTGTTTAGAGTTTCTTTGGGTATATTCCCAGTAGTAGAATCACTGTGTCATGCGGCAGTTCTATTTTTAATTATCTGAGCCACTGTTTTCCACAGTGGTTGCACTAACATACATTCCAAACAACAGTGTACGAGGGTTTTCCTTTCTCCACAACTTTGCCAACACTTGTTTGTTGATTTATTGATGATAGCCATTCTGAGAGGTATAAGGTAATATCTCATTGTTCTTTTATTTTCCATTTCTCTGATGATTAGTGACATTGAGCATCTTTTCATATTTGTATTGGCTATCTGTATATTCTCTTTGGAGAAGTGTCTATTCAGGTCCTTTGACCATTTTTAAAAAATATATATTTTTTATTTATTTATAGAGAGAGAGGAAGGGAAGGAGGAAGACAGGGAAACATCAACGTGTGGTTGCCTCTCACATATCCCCTACTGGTGACCTGGCCCACAACTGAGGCATGTGCCTGACTGGGAATCAAACTGGCAACTTTTTGGTCCATAGGCCAGCACTCAATCCACTGAGCCACACCAGCCAGGGTCCTTCGCAGATTTTTAATTAGATTTTTGTTTCTTTGGTACTGAGTTGTATAAGTTCTTTATAAATTTTGGATATTAACCTCTCGTTAGATGTATTATTGGTGAATATGGTCTACCATTCAGTGGTAAGTATATATTGTAGATTTAAGAATAGGAAGATTTATTTAAATAGGAACTATACTTGGCATAAAGTTTCCTTATTTGATATGTTGAGCACACTTTAATGAAGAGTAGTTCATAAATATTTTAAAATAACTTCTGCCTATTTGCAATGAGTACTTTTCATAATATTTTCACATTCAATGATTCAACTTCAACAATGCACTTGATATTAAATGTTTGCATGAAAATAATGCATTTTAACATAATTTATTATTTTAGATGACAGATTTTGTCAAGTGTATTTTTCCTTTACTATTTCTCTTTCTAATTATATTGTCATGGGAAAATGCTAAGTAAATATCTTTCTATCACTTTGATATTTTGTATTTTCAAATCTCAAATCATAGGATTGTTTTCAGCTCATTACAAAGGCCCCTAAAGTTATAAAATCAGGAGTGAAGGTGATACTCAGATCTTCCTCTGATCTAAATACATTTAATTAAATGTAATAGAAATGCCATGACTCGATGGTTTAAAAACAGCACCTTTATAAAAGAAATACAAGGCACTGGCTGGTGTGGTGCAATGGGTTGAGCACTGGACTGTGAAGGGTCGCAGGGTCGATTCCCAGTCAGGGCACATGCCTGGATTGCAGGCCAGGTCCCCAGTGGGGCGGTGTGAGAGGCAACCACACATTGATGTTTCTCTTCCTCTCTTTCTCCTTCCTTTCCCCTCTCTCTAAAACTAAATAAATAGGGGTGGGGGAAGTGGGGGGGGAGAAAATGCAGACAAATGTAATTGAACAACAATAAAGTAATTTATAAAATAATAAAATAAAAATAAATAAATAATGCCCTGGCTGGTGTGTCTTAGTTGACTGAGTGCTGGTCTATGAACCAAAGGGACGTCAGTTGGAGTCCCAGTTGGAGTCCCAGTCAGGGCACATGTCTGGATTGCAGGCCAGGTTCCCAGTGGGGGAGTCATGTGAGAGGTAACCCCACATTGATGTTTCTCTTCTTCTCTTTCTCCTTCCCTGCCCCTCTCTCTAAAAAGAAATAAATAAAATCTTTTAAAAAAACTTAAAAAATAAAAATAAATAAAATCTTTTTTTAAAAAGAAATACAAAGTAGCTATTTTTAAGTAAGAGAATCCACCTGGCTTAATGATCTTTACAAAAATGATGTTACGTGTGAATACACAGCCTTTGCACTGCATATCCTAACTATTTAATGGATAATTTCAGGTAACTATTGCCCTCCTGAATAAGCAGTTGTATTAGCAACTTACATATAAAATATTTAATGAATTTAAATGTTATTTTCAATGTTACTCTACTTTGATTCTATTTTGTAAAGGTGAATAATGATGTGAATAAATCAACACTATTATATTTAAAAGAGTATGTCTTTACTTTATGAATAGTAAATAGTTTTTCGAGACCTAGAAAATAATAATTTCATTATAACCTCTGGCTAATTTATTTTCTCTTGTGAAGATTTTAAATTTAGCTGTTAATATTAATTTTTTCCTTACACAGAAATAACCAACATACTGTATGCATATATGTATCACTCACTATATAGATGTTGATACATATTCAATAATAAAAAACAATTCCAAACAAACTTCAAGTTAAAGTAAAAAAAGTTCAATATTACTATTTTAACTTTGATCCCTTCTTGTGGTTTCCTTAATTCAAAAGGTCTAACATGCTTTTGTTTAACCCATCTCTTACCAAATTCACATTTTTACAGACCACGGCAACCACATAATGAGTCATCAGAACTTTTATGTGTGTCCATTCAATTTTAAGTATAATAACAATTTTTAGCAAGTAGATACAAATTAGTTTGCCAGGTTAGTTTTAAAAATATTTTCTAATAATTAAGTACACTGACCACTGGTAATTTTTCAAAATAAGCAAAGTAAGGCTATATGGAAAATTTAGGTACTCTTAGCATACAGAGATAATCACTGTTAATATTCCTCCTGCATTGGTATTACTTCTTAATCAGAATTAGACCAAACTATAAATTCTGCATGTAACATACTTGTACTTATAACACTTACTGCAAACAGTTTTCCATGCCATTAAACATTAACCTGTAATATACTTATTGGTTGTAGTCCATTCTATTTTATGGAAGGATGAACCTTTAAATGATGTTATAGTGATAGGTATTTGGATTGTTTTTATTTTTCAATCTTTGCACACTGCTGCAATGACTAATTGTAAAATTTGGCCGTAGGTTGTCAAACACTTAAGATTTTTTAAACATATCATCAAAATGCCATGTAGAAAGTTCACACCAATTTACTGCCTTGCCAGTAATGTATAAAAGTGTCTGCTTTTAAGGTATTGTATTTCATAAATTAAGAATACTCAGGCAAACTAGAACATAAGCTAACATTCAGTCAAAATGAATAGAATTCTCTTCTGTCAAAGTGGCATATATTTGTAACTTCATAGAAATGCAGCTCATCACTTTCTCTAGTGTTTATGAAATTAGACTGTGACCCTTGAATAATGGACAGAGTATATATTTTTACTTATTTCTTTAAATCTAGTAGCCTATAAGGTCTAATTTTATGGTGGAAAACATGTTCTCAATTTTGCATTTCAGCAGGAGATATGAGATGTTATCCTTAGCTTGGGAAAATCAATTTCTATTATCGAGGGAATAATACTTTATAATGTGTGTATTTGTGGTCATCTTGCTTTTGTTAGATGTTCTCTGATTCTGTTTCTTAAAGATCTGCAATAGGAGAGCTTGCCAAGTTAGGCAATAGACTGGCTTTCAGCCTGGAGTATAATGAAACATCAATATAAAATCAACTCTTCTGATTTAACAGTTTCAAGATCATTTTGGCCTTCATGTCCATTTGCTGAGAAAGCTTAGAATTTAGCAATTAGACAACCAAAGTTTTTCTTCCTTCATAGATTTTCTGGCTGGAATAATTTACATTTAATAAAACATAAAAGCTGTAAATCATTCTCGGGGTCATCTTCTCTAATCTCTGGACAAATGAAGACATCTTTTCAATAAATAGATAGTCGTCAGCCTGATTTGGTTGATTGGTTTAAATAACCCATTTCACTCTTAGGTAGCACAGTTAAATTTTTTCCTCACATTGGACCTAGACTTGCTCCCTTTGAACACCGACTCACCTCCTCCACAGGACAGCATTTCAGATCGCTGAAAACACCTGTGTTATAATCTCTTTAATATTTCTCTTTAGACATTTACCTTTATATTTCTCTATACTGTCTCACATGACACGTTTCCTCAGTTTCGCTGGTTGGTTTGTATTTTTACCGCATCACCTTCCCATGAAAATACTGTATTTACCCACTGAGGCCTCATTAATAGAAGTGTAGGGATGAGGTAATGGGAGAACTGGACCCACTATGCCTTATGTTGAGTGGAGACTGTCTGGAGTTGGTCCTCAAACTGAAATATGGCAATTCAAACTAGAATGTATCCAGCAGAGAGGTATGTGCAATAATCCTGAATAAATAACCTTGACTCTCTTAATTGTCAATTAACCAATATGGCCCTTAGTAGCCAAGATCAGTCGGTATGAAATGCATACAGAAATCATGAACACAATATTTAGAATCTGTCTCTATATAATTGAGAAATATTTGTCTCATGGAAAAATATGTTACTCTACAAAAGCAGGAAGAGGCTTAAACCCGTCAGTAGGATTTCGGCCATTAATTCCTTCATTAAGTCTTAGCATTTTACAAACACTAAAGTGAAGAAGTAGATACCTAAGACATTGGGATCTCCAACCCGTAAATTTCAAAAGTTTAAAATGCACTGTCCTTGTAAAAAAAAAAAAAAAAAAGAGTCGTTTTTATCAGGGCAGTCACTTCTCACAGGTACCTGTGACTTTGATGCAGACAACACTTCCTAAAACCCATCCCCAGCTATTGCGTTTCTCCTGAGAGTGACTGTGATGGTCATTACCCACCATTTACTACTGGCCACATTGGTGCAAACTAAGATCATGAATGTGATTAAGGTTGCTAATCTCCTATCTTTTAAGAAAAAGGAAGTTTAACCTGGACAGTCCTGGTGAGTTCAATGTAAAGATAAGGGCCCTTCCATGAGGAAGAGAGATGGAAGAGGAGAGTCCATCGGAGGGGCTGTGACTACTGAAGGCAGTCACACCGGGACACAACGTTGCTGGCTTTGAAGGTGAGGAAGCGACTGTGAGCCGTGAAATGTGAGTGGCCTCTAAAAGCTGGGAAAAGAAAATGGATTCTTCTCCAGAGCCTCAACAGAAAATGCAAAACCGTAGATACCTTGATTATCCCAGGACATGTCTGTCTTCTCAACTAGAGAACTGAAAGGTAATATATTTGTGTTGTTTTAAGCCACCAAGTTTATGGTAATTTGTTCAGGTAGCCCTAAAAAAGCTATACAGAGAATAAAACTGATTAAGTCTTTTAGTCACTGGATGAACTGAAAGGATTTTTTGCTTCTAATAACTACTCATCATATCATACAGATTATTGTTAAAATGCCTTATACAAATTCATAGAGATTATATATATGTAAAAACAATACATATTTTATGTATATATGTACATATATAATACATATGTATATACATACACACCACCTCCAAAACCAGAATTATCTTCTGGAGGGCTGACTTCCCCTGTTAGGCGAGTGTTGTAGGGGCCCGTGTGCATCAGTGCACCAGTGCATCAGCTGGCGTTATTGCCAGAGGTCGGTTTCCGCTTCGGTGAATTTTTTGGAAGACTCTTAATGCCTCTGCCCATTTCATGATGGGGGAATTTATGAGCACACCTGCCCACACCGTGCTGAGTGTTCAGCAGTTTTGGACCAAAAATGGCATGACCCCTGTGCCCCACCCTCCCTATTCAGCCAATCTCACCTCTCAAGTGACTTTTTTTTTGCTTCCTTGGATGAAAAAAGTCCTCAAAGGAAAACATTTGGCTGATGTGGAAGAGGTGAAACAAAAAATGGCAGAAATACTAAAAGGCATCAAAATCATTGAGTTCAAAAACTGCTCTGAGCAGTGAAAAAAAAAGTCTCGATAGATGTATGGCATAAAATGGAGAGAACTTTGAAGGTGACTGAAGTTTAAAAATGTAAGAAATACACATTTTTTTATAAATAAATTCCAAGGTTTTTGGGTCTCCCCCATATATATGTATGTATGTATGTATATGTAAATTTATACATAATCGTTGACCCCAGATGCTCACATGGTGTCACATACACACATACACATATGAAAGTACAGACATTATTGTTGCGGAGCTTGCCCAAAGTTCCTGAAGATGATAATACGTGGAAGTTGCATTTTAAGTTTAGCAAAGAAATTGAGCACTCCAGGAAAGCAAAGAGGAAAATAACAAAAAGCCACAGAGACATAAAGCAGGAATATTAGTGGTGGAAGAACTCCTGAAACCTGTATCGTCAGACTTCAGGTATCAAGAGACAAAGCTTGAAGGAAAACAGAGGCTAAACTATGAGGACCTATATTTCATGCGAGAAAGCTGGAATATAAACTCTATTCCACGGTCCATGAACTTTTTTACTCAGATATGAAAACATTTAGTGTCTTCATTGGAACATAATGACATGCACTTCCCATACCTTGGATTACATGATTTTGGATGATCAGACTTTTGTCCTTTCCTAATCTTGATTGCCAAACTCTCCCCCTTATTCATGGTGTCCCAGCCCCAGTGCTAGTTGTTTTGTTTCTTGACAATGACAATCTCTCTTCTACCAGAGGCGTTTGCGTACACTGCTCCATCTGCTCAAAACGTGCTATAGCACCACCACCATCCTTGCCCCTCACACATACTTATCATGGCGAGCTCCTTCTCAGGTTATTGTGTAGGTTTGTCTGTCATTTCTTCCGAAAGGTATTCCCTGACCACCTCTGAATGAAGCTTCCATGTCCTTCTGCTATTTTCAGTCTAAGCATATTGTTTCCTTCACCCATGCCAACAATGGTAATTTTATTATTTCTTTACCTGTTCAATTAGGTTTTACATATTCCTCCTTCTTGCAACCCAGTAACAAAAATTAAGTGAGGATAGGGGAACTGTATACTTCCTTTTTTACTGTTGCAATCTCAACACCCTCAACAGCACCTGAAGGATATTAGTTAACAAATATCTATCAGATTAATTAATCAATCAATTATGGGTAATTTGATCAAATGTTTGTTTAAAATAGATATGATGGTCAAGGTAAGAGTATTTGACATTTTTCTGGGCTAAAAGTGAAGACGCATTCAACTAGGCACTGGACTCTGGGAAAACAAATGAAGAGCAGATTTTAGAAAGAACTAAGACTAGCATGACTAGTAGATATAATGAAATGATACCCAGAAAGAGTGATCCATTGAATGAGAGGATTCTTCAGAATGAAATAAAATGCAGGGTTCAGCACAAATAATACCCTTTTTTATTACAAAATCTTTCATTAAACAATCATAAGCATGTAATTCTGTAACATAACAAATATACACTCAAGCATACCACATGGCATTTTAGGTGAAACGTTCAAATTGCTGTCCATCTTGTGTGAGACATTCACGTGCCCTACCAACCATACTCAAGCAGGTGTTACTTCTGCCAGACCCTGTATTGTGTGTTATAAAGCAGCCTATGTTGGAAAAAAAGATAATGTGTCAAATTGTGTACATATTGAGGATTAAAATTCTTTTACTATACTCATCTAAGAAGAATGACTTAAACAGATATTTAAATCGATAAATCTGAAACCCAAGGAGAGGTCACCACTAAATAGTGGTTTGGCATTTTTCACCTGTAGATGATTGTTAAAATCATAAAAGTACTTAAGATCTTCCAGAAAAGAAATATAAGCTAAAGAACAAAGGAGAAGTGTTATAGTGCACTTCGGGGGAGATAGAAGGAGAATAACTTAAAAAGAAACATGAGAAGTTATGATTAGCAAAATATTGCTCTACATGTCAAGGGAGATGAGTGTTTAAAGAGTGAGGCAGTAGTTAACTTTTAAATAAAAGCCAGATGACTGAAAAGTTATCTAGAACACCCTCTTCCCTGATACGATGAAATAGAAAACCAAAGCAACCATGTATTTTGTCTCAACCTATTCTTGGTTTGGATACAATCCTGATGTTCAGTGACCATTTTCTTTCTTGAGGGGGGTGAGAGTAGGGATAGGTTGGAGGCTGGGGTACAGAGACACAGGCTTAGTGGAAGGGTAGAGGTTATAAGCTTTAGAATACTTGTTGTCTCTCATGACCCTTACAACATTAGCTGAGCAGTCTTAAACTTGAGGTAATATTATCATGATAGATATATGATAGCAATATGATAAAATATTTTATTGCGTAAAATGATAGTGTAGCCAGTAATTTTGATGATTGTAACTACAGATCAAATTCCTACGTTTTTCTAATCTTGTCGTTTTATGCAAATCTTATGATCACTAATATGCAGCTTTTGCAAGTGCTTTGCTTCCTTGTCCTCTATTTGACCCAGGGTGTTTTCCCTGTGTTGCCCTGTTTATTTGCATGCCAGGAGGTCAGCAACTTCTCTGTAGCATGCAGCTTTAGTCTTACTGAGATAAACCCTGCAGATCCACCAAGAAAATAAGCATCTCTCCCGAAAGATTTATAAATCAAGAAAAACATGTGGAAGCAAAGCAAACAAAACCAAACTCTACCACTATAACTAAAAATAAAGGGAAAAAATTAGCCTTCTCCACCTTTACTTCTTAAGAGCCTAATCGCCTAAATAGCTTTTAGATAGGAAACATGAGAAAATCTGAAGCACTTAGTATATTTTTAGTGCGATTGCTTAAAATAGACAAGTGTCTTAAGAGGGAACTAGGGAACATTTTCTTTAGAATTCAAATGTCAGGCCCCAATTTCAGATTTTGCAATAACCCCAGGAATGCTTTGACTGACGTTAATTACCCGTGCAGGGCAGCAGGTGAGTGGTGTCAGCGGGGTTCAAGCTTTGACTGAGCTGCAGCCTCTAAGCTGTTATCCCATGATAACGGATGGACCTTTTCAAAGAACAAATTGACCCCTGGCCTGATGCTATCTCCTGGCCTGATTCACTCCTTATGGATTGATGCTGCTGGAGTCATTATGAGTGACATAAAACCATCCAGGTCAAGAGGCTTTTGTCCAATAACTCTCTTGGAAATTACTTAGGAGTTTTAATATTCCCAATTCACATATAGTATAAGCAGCTCATTTAGTATTATGTCAGAGCTTTCAGCTCCCTTTCCTTGGCTGATGATTATCACTACGTTAACCATAATCAGTATTTTATTTTATTTATTTTTACATATATTTTATTGATTATGCTATTACAGTTGCCCCATTTTTCCCCCTTTCTTCCCCTCCACCCCCTTACCCCCCTTTCCCCACCCTTTAGTTTTTGTCCATAGGTAATACACATAAGTTCTTTTGCTTCTGCATTTCCTATACTATTCTTAACCTCCCCCTGTCTGTTTTCTACCTCCCATTTATGCTACTTATTCTGTGCCCCTTTCCCCCTCTCCCCCTACCACTCCCCTGTTGATATTCCTCCATACCTTATATAAATCCCTTTAACATTTCATACAATAAAGGCTGGGTGATGATGAACTTCTTGAACTTGACCTTATCTGAGAAGCACTTTATCTGCCCTTCCATTCTAAATGATAGCTTTGCTGGATACAGTAATCTTGGATATAGGTCCTTGCCTTTCATGACTTGGAATACTTCTCTCCAGCCCCTTCTTGCCTGCAAGGTCTCTTTTGAGAAATCAGCTGAAAGTCTTATGGGAATTCCTTTGTAGGTCATTGACTCCTTTCCTCTTGCTGCTTCCAAGATTCTCTCCTTATTTTTAATCTTGGGTAATGTCATTATGATGTGTCCTGGTGTGTTCCTCTTTGGGTCCAACTTCTTTGGGACTCTCTGAGCCTCCTGGACTTCCTGAAAATCTATTTCCTTCACCAGCTTGGGACGTTCTCCTTCATTATTTGTTCAAATAAGTTTTCAAACCCTTGGTTTTTCTCTTCCCCTTCTGGCACCCCTATGTCTGGGATGTTGGGACATTTAAAGATGTCTTGGAGGTTCCTAAGCCTCTCCTCAGTTTTTTGAATTCTTATTTCTTCATTCTTTTCTGTTTGGATGTTCCCCTATTGGTTCCCTGCAGATTTCCCCTCATTTCCTTTATATTATGTTTCATTTGTTCAAGTAATTGCGACAAATTTTCTTCGAATCCTGTCAGCATCCTGATTACCAGTGCTTTGAACTGTGCATCTGATAGGCTGGCTATCTCTTCATCGCTTAGTTGTATTTTCAATATTAAGTTATTCTGAATTATTTCATTTAACATGAGACAGAACTATCATCACCTATTGCACATTAAGAAAAATTTGCCTTCTTCAGGACTTCCGGCCAAGATGGAGGCGTAGGTAGACACACTGTGCCTCCTCGCACAACCAAAAGAGGAAAAACAACAATTTTTTTTAAAGATTTTATTTTATTTATTTTCAGAGAGAGGAGAAGGGAGGGAGAAAGAGCAATGTATGGTTGCCTCTCACATGGCCCTCATTGGGGACCTGGCCCGCAACCCAGGCATGTGCCCAGACTGGAAATCAAACCGGGACCCTCTGGTTCCCAGCCTGCGCTCAATCCACTGAGCTACACCAGCCGGGCGAAAAACAACAATTTTAAAAAACAAAAACAGCCAGAATTGACATAAAAATGATCTGAGTGTAAGTCCAACAACCAAGGAGTTAAAGAAGACACGTTCATCCAGACTGATAAGCAGGGTGGAGCCAGGTGGAGAGCACTCGGCAAGACAAGGTTTGTGGATCAGTACCAGGACCTTGGCGGGTGTGCCGGCGAAACCGGAAATGGGACTGTTCTGAACAGACTGAACAGTCCCATTTCCGGTTTTGCCGAGTGCGCCTGCCGCATTTTGGTGGACTGGGCAGTCCCTCATTTTCGCGCAGATAAACCGAGAGGAAAAGCTGGGGAGTGGAACAGACCACACAGCCCACCAATGCAGGGATATAAAGCCTCAAACCGCCAACTGAATACACCTGTGGGGGTTGAGGCGGCAGAGGGAGGAACTCCTGGCCTCACAGAAGGGCCCAACTTGCTTGTGGGTAGTTGGGGTAGTGCTGGGAACAGAGCAAGCGCCATTGTTCTCTCAGGCCCTGCCCCCACAGATAGCGTCACAACACAACGACGTGGGTTACCCTGCCCTGGTGAACACCTAAGGCTCCGCCCCTTAAAGTAACAGGCACACCGAGAAAAAAATGGCCCAAATGAAAGAACACATCAAAGCTTAATCAGTATTTTAAATAACACTATCTAGTGTTCTTTTAAAAGGTATTACAGAGTTTCTTTCTACTCTCCCTTTGCACCACTCCAGCACAGCACAGATTCATCTATGGATACCTCTTCTCCATGCAGCCATGGCTTCAGCACAGGCTCAGATTGTTACCTGGACTGTTACCTGAAATGCTCTCCTTTACACTGACATGTCCCAGCACAGACATGGGTTATGGCTACTGCATCCTCACCAACTCAGATCTCCTCTCCAGTACATCCGGCCCATCACTTCTTTCTACTCTCTTTAAGGTACAGATCCCACTGTAGTTCTTCCTTAATGAAGAATTACTAGAGCCATGGAATACCTAGCACTGTGACTTATACACAGTAGATACTCAAATGCTTTCAGGTTCAATTACTAAGAATTAATTAGTGATTTAAATATACAAAAATATCAAATGTATTATAACATTAAATTAGTCCAAGTTGTTACAATGCTGAATTCAAGCCACTGTAGATGTAAGTTAATCATTTCAAGTCACAGAATCTCTCTATAAGAAATATTGAATATTATATAATTTTCTGCCAAAGCATAAATTTTTTTATTATTTCACTGCCAAATGTTTGAACAGTGTCAGGGAAAACAACCCCATGGATAACCCACACCTCACCCACAGCTTTCCCCAAAAGTAGAACATTTACATTTTTAATATTTCCATTACTCAGTACTTGGCTAAATGTTTTCCTCAAAAGTTTGAAATATAAGCATATATCTGTAATGAACAGCCAAATCCACCAAAGGAAAATTCCTTAGTTTTTACAAAACTCATAGTAGGGGAAAAAAGGACTTTTAAAATTATGCATCTGCACAAAATTAAGAGGAGCTCCTCATCTACCAGAAAAATAAATATTGTAATAGAGATATAGTATAGGATCATATTTACAGACACATAAATATGAAAACTACAGATGTGACTTTAGTGAATACTTTTATTTCTGCTCTAGACAACTACCCAATAAATATATTTTATATTAATATTTGAAAAAATCAAGGTATTCATTATTTCCCTATACTCCTCAAACATCTCAGAGTTATAAATGGGGAAGAGATAGAATTGAGTGGTTTCTAGGTGCTTGGCTAAGTGCTCTACATGATTTGAAATCATAAGTCTTATGAAACTTTTTGATGTGGGATATTATTGTTATCATCTTCATGATAAATACAGGATTTGGCAGAAGTAAGGGCTGCTTGAGTGTGATTGGTAGAGTAATAATATGGGTGTAATAATTTATAGCTTTAATTTGAACATTTCATCTAAAATATCATGTGGTGTGCTTGAGTGTGATATTGTTATGTTATAGAATTACACACGTATGATTTTGTAATAACAGGTTTTGTAATAAAAAAAAATGGCACTAGCTGTGCTGGGCCCTGTATAAGGAAACGGAGCCTTGGCAAGTTTGGTAGATTGCTGCAGGCTGCACAGCTAACAGGTAATGGTGCTGGGAAGTAGGCCTGAGTAATTATAATCAGGTGGTCTAGAGTTTGTGCTTTATTAATTATTTAGTCAGGCACACTACTTATTTCATCCCGAGGAATCAGGCTTGGTTGGCTAAACGAAATTAACAGAGGAGGATGTCACAGGTGCTGCTTTGAGTAGAGGGAGACAAATAATATTAATTTGGTTTACATATCTTGACTGCAAGATTTCAGTGTGCATCA
The DNA here is from genome assembly GCA_004026765.1 of Micronycteris hirsuta. NCBI lineage: Eukaryota > Metazoa > Chordata > Mammalia > Chiroptera > Phyllostomidae > Micronycteris > Micronycteris hirsuta. The sequence continues at coordinate 25,028 of PVJI01007235.1, read as the reverse complement.
AACTAGGTTTGTCAATTTAACAAGTAAAAACACATGATGTCCAACTTTATTTAAATGTCAGAAAAACAACAAATTTTTTGAGGGTAAGTACATCCCATGCACTATTTGGTACATAGTTATATTTTTAAATTCTTAACTGCTCATTCTGTATTTTACCTGGCAACAGTACATCAAAATGAATATGTCTGACAAGTAGTTGGACATGAGTTCCCATGGCTTGGGAAGAATTAAACTGGAAACATATAGTTGGGAGTCGTCAACAGTTTCTAAGTTTTACGTGTGTACAGAGCTCCCGCTGTGGTCAGGCTCTGTGTTAGGTGCTGTGGAAAGGAGTTGATTAGAATCCATGAACATATAAAATCCAAGAATCAAAACATGGTGAAGTCAAGAAGGCAGTCAGAAGAATACTAATTTTTGGAAAACATTTTTATCAGGTAAGACATGATCACAGAGTCAGATGAAGGAGTGGCATAAGACTCAAAATATAACCAGAGTTGGTGTTACCCGAAATCTAGGGAGCATATTGGTAAAAGCCAAATACCACACACAACTAATGAGAAAGAGATCCAAGAGAAGGCATTACATTAGGAGTTTATCTGATTAGTAGACTGTTGCCGACAACAGTAACTATGGTGCAGCTGTGACCAAGGTATTCCAACAACCTTAAGCACATTCATAACAACATTAAGCACATTTGTTTTCTCTCATGAATAAAACAACCATGGTATCCCATATCTGATTATATAGGTGGGGACCTATAAAGAGGACACAGATCAAGTGATTTAAAACATAATTAACCCGGTGGCAAATATTTAAATTAAGATTTGTTTTTGTCTTGTTAATGTACAGAGACAGTAAGAAAAAGCAGTCAAAGTTCAAAGAAGACACAGTCACTCTGAAGTGAGGAAACCTAAAATTTATCTGTATTGGTGTTCAATTAATGCATTGCAAATTACCACAGATGAAGAGGGTTAAAACAATGCCTATTTATTATCTCATAATTTCTGCAGTTTATCACAAGTCTTGCATAACTCAACTGAATTCTCTGTTCAGGGTCTCACACTAAAGGAGTCTGCCACCTGGGCTCTTTTTAATCTGAGTTTATTCGGGTCATTGGCATAATTCAGTTCCTTGTGGTTATGGGACTGAAGGCCTCATTTCCTGGCTACTGGCCAGGAGCTGCTCTCATCTTCTTAGGGCCGCTAGCTGTTCCTCATCAGGGGTGCTTTAAAAAAATTTGTAACAGACAAAGTTGAATCACCAGTCGAATCCCTTTCATTCTTTAATTTCCTTTAATTTCCTCTTCTGCTACCAACTAGTTAAAATTTTCTGTAAGTTCTCCTGACTTGGAACTTTACTTATAGATGCAAAGCCCCTTCTCAGCAATACCTAGATCAATGCCTGGTTGACTAACCTGGAAATGAGATCTCTGGGGAATAAGGGGATCTTTTGAATTTGCCTACCACAGTATACATGCACTTTTTTAAAAGATTTTATTTATTTATTTTTAGAAAAGGGGGAATGAAGGGAGACAGAGAGGGAGCAAAACAATATCGATGTGTGGTTCCCTATCCCATGCCCCTAACTGGGTACCTGGCCTGAAACCTAGGCATGTACCTTGCTGGAAATCGAATTGGTGACCCTTTGGTTCACAGGCCGGCACTCCATCCACTGAGCCACACCAGCCAGGAATTTTTAATTATCTGGAATTAAAAGGCACCCTGCAACTGAAAGTGAAAAACTGTCAAACACTCAGTGAGGTACCTGAAAAGTATTATTTTGTGTACCTCTTACAATATCTCTAAGTGAAAATTATCACTATTAAAAAAACAACAACTCTAGCTCAAAATTATCACATGATTTAGCCACATCGTAAAGTTGTTCAGGTCACTCTGACCATCCAAACCCTTGACAGTTCCATAATACTACACATTGACAAAAAGTTCAGTAGTTTTGAATTCACTGAAACCGTAACTAATCATGATATGGGATATAAATTATAGTAAAACTCAACTTCGAGATAGCCCGCTCCTTTACACAGTAGTAACACCAGATAATAATAATAATACTGAGTTCCTATCATCATCATTTTAGCTTTAACTTCTCCACCCCCAAGTAGAATATTAATTCCATGAATGTAGGAGCTTTACAATAAAACACCGCCAGGGCAGACTCAAACTAGAAGCTTCAGTGGGGGTTTAGTGATATGTTATGGAAGAGGAGAGAATTTACCCTCTCTTCAGAAAAGCCCTAGAGCTGTCATGAGAGACTTTAAAAAATCTTATAAAATGTATATTAATGAGCCATATATATTCAGTTAATTCCAATATTCTGTGTCCTGAGAATTTAATCTTAAGTTCAATAGTGGTTGACATGGCTCACCAAGTAATATCTAGTTACACCAAACCTGAGACATTCTCCAGCCGCAAATTATGGAAAAATATTGCATAACATATCTACTTATACATGGTCTATAATTTAAATTAAAGAATGCAGGGAGTGGTTGAAAAAGTAATTATTGCTCTTTTGGGTTATAAATACAAATAATATAGTCTTGAAACTTTACAGGTTTCGTTGTCACATAAATTCAGATCTTGGCAAATATGTTATATTTTTAGGAGATGGCTTTACCATTTTAATAAAATCTGTAAAACTATAATCTGTGATTTAAATGAGCTGGTTATTAACTAAATTATTGTACAGTCATTATTTGCCTCAAGAATAAAGTCCAAAATGGAAAAATAAGAAATAAAAATATAAAAAAATAAAATAATAAAGTGCAAAAGGAAATGCATTAGGAATTCCAATGCCATTCTATGCTATGAGATCAGTGCTATTCCCATTTTGAGGCTCAGGGAACTGAAACTAAGACATTTAAGTAATTTGCTCAAGTTACATGGCTAGTAAGTAGTGGGATTAATTTTAAACCTGCTGCTGATTTCTGATAGAACATGTTTAGTACTCTATCTGTGGTAGGCAATTAGACAGACAAGAGTAGAACAAGACGATGGGCCATGTACAGAAGGTCACCAGGGTGGAAAGCCCCGCGTGCCTAGTGATGGGCAAAACTGGGAAAACAAGATCCTCACTCCCGAGGGTAACCTTTCCTCCCCTAGCATATCACTGGTCCTGTAGTTTGGACCCTCCCCTGACCTTTCCTCTCCTGCCATGTTGCTAGTCAGATAGTAGACCCCCTTTGAAAGGGAAAAGTGACCAAAGAGTAGCCTCCTGTGACTCCCATGTGGACCCTTGCATGAACACTCCCTTAAGCATTAACCCCTAAGGATAACATCTAGGCCTCAGTTGCATTTCACCTCCAGGCCCAGAGAAGCAGCAAAACCAGACAAGTGATGCCATGGCTGACATCAAGACCAGCTGTCTTGACTAAAGAGCCCTGTCCTGATGATGAGTAATCACTAGAGACCATGACTCTAAGAGGATTCACCTGGAAAGCTGATGCATATCCTATTGGGATCCTCCCCTGAAATTTGCAGATACATACCCTTAAGACAGAGGACCAGTTCATCTCTCCAGACAGAGCACACACAATCATTTCCCCACCCCCTTCCTCCAGGCGTGTTTTCTTTGTCTCTCTCTCCTAAGCTCCAAGGGACCTTCTTTTGCCTCTGTAACTTGTTTCCTGAACCTATTTCTTCTACAGCTCACTTCTTCTACCTTGTGACTTTCTAAATAAACTGTCTCTTATAGTTTGAGGCTTGGCTCTGAATTCTTTCTTAGCCATAATTCAAGTACTAAGGTTGCTGAACCAATGTCTGGTCTGACTCCATAGGTCTAACACCTGGTGCAGTTTTTGCCACCAACACATCTTTTGCATAGTAGATGATGCCCTTTCAAGATTATTGTTTTTAGCAATATTTATGGCTTAGAAAAGGCAGTTTGATAAACATATATTTGTACTCACATTATTCAGGAGTGGGTATATTTCTGCATTTTTCTATTCTGTTTACAGCTCATCTAAGAACTCTGTACTTATTTTAAGGTATGGAAAGTAGCCCTGTTATACAATAATTAGTCTACCAGTAGTATAAATAAGGATTGTTGTTCAGTGAATTGCCATAAATAAGTCAGAGATGTGTAAGCATTAAGTGAGATTCTTCACAGACTGCTACATGTAACATTAATAATAGAATGTTCTCTATTTACTAGGATCAAAACACCAATTCACTATTTAGCTTACCTCAGCGAACATTTATTGAACATTTTCAGTGTCTTAGGCCCTGTGGAGGCCCTCTAAGCTCAGGAGAACTATCTAGGAGGAGGTCAGAAATACTCACAAATTACTTTGCATACTTAGGAAAAAGTAAAATAGAGCTGAAGAAGGAGCAGATCTTCAGCTGAGTAAGGGATGAGGCATAACAAGGTGATGATATGTCAGCTGATCTTCAAGGATATCAGGAGTTGCTGAAGAATGCCTTAGGCAGGAGGAAGTGTTCATGCAAAGGTGCAGAAGTGAGTTAAGTACAAGACTTTTATGGGTTAACAAATAGTTTAGTTTCCTTTTTTATATGAAAGTTGGAGAGAGACAATAAAGCTAAAAGAATCAGATAAGCCAAAATCGGGGCTATCCTTAAATATTTTGACATTTTTGTATGTTCTTCTATATAATGAAAATATATTTAAAAAATTTTTCCAGCAGGAAGTTAGGTAACCAGACTAATGTTTTCCAAAGTTAAATCCAAAAATGTGGAGACCAAATTGAAGAGAAATTGAATATATGATTAGTCAGGAGGTATCCAAAAGTATCTTTTTTATTCATGTGATCTACACATCCATCCATTTTCCCATTTGCATATGAGGAGATGCTTAAAGAGTTTAAGTGCAAAATTTTATAAGTCATATTTAGGGATAGGTAAGCAGTAGCATGTGCCAAATATTTAATGGAACAGTTAAAACTTTAAAAAAGTTATTATTTGGTAAATGTGGAACACGGCCACTATGGGATTGGTGTGTCAAATAATAAAAATTCACTCAATAAAAATCAATGCCACATAAGAAAATACCATAAGAGACTTAGTTGTAATATTCTCCATGCATGTAGGAAATACAGCAGAAAGGAAGTGTGTTTTCTAGAATTAACTACTGAATTTTTTCATAGATCATGACTTGATCATTGTAATTTCTGGGTTTCTAACATTAACAGCAATTTCCTAGAGACCATTCATGTGCCACTGCTGCATTCGTTAGTTGAGAACAAAGAAGCATAAAACCCTTCACTAGATGGTAGCAAAGAGAAATTGACCTGTGAAATCTCATCCTAGAGCCAATGCACTCAGTCAAGAAGAGCTTAGGCTAAGTGGTTTTTAAATGCACCAACATTTGGGCATTTCCCTTTATATTGCAAAGTCCTTCAGCCCACGTGTGTTATATTCTGGCAGTCAAAGGAAATCTTGAGGTATTTCAATCCAAGAGTCATTGAAACCAGGTAAAAAATGCATCTGTTGGTCTATCTTACCCTTCTACTGCATTATCACTAGCCAGTCTTATGTACCTCATGGTCATAGGAATAATTTCCTGACTGGGACATTTCCAAAATTTCAGGCTCTACTTTACCATTTCTTATTATGATCATTTAGCAATATTCTAAAACCAGAAAACATTGCTTCACTGGGACTGAGTAAAAGAATTTCTGGGCACAAAAATTGTCTGATAAGAACAATTAGGAATAGAATATTTAAATACAATAGTTTTTCTATTTTTATTATGGTAATCTTTATATCCGAGCAAGGAATTCTTAGGTTTTCCTTAGGAAATAGTGACCTCTTTATTTTACGTACAAGATACCTGCACCTGTCAGAAGGATGATAGGAATATAGCCAAGAATACAGGGTTTAGAAATGCAACTTCTTCATTTACAGTTGAATCTGATGTCTCTGCTTCCTCAAATATGTTTTACATTGATTTATTTTGTTCATGGGTCAAAATTTCCTTTCTTTAAGTGCCTTCTAATTTTGTTGTTGTTGTTGTGAAAACTGGACATTTGAATCTTATAATGTGGTAAATCTGGAAATCGGATTCTTGTCCTTCCCCAACTTTTACCACTTGTCTTTGTTGTTGCTGCTTTTGTAGGGCAGTGATTTTCAACCTTTTTTACCCCATGGCACACAAAAAGTAATTACTAAAAATTTTCGGTACACCAAAAATTATACTGATGTTTTGTCAACCTGACAAAAATAGGTATAATTTCGATTGATGTACTACTGCTACTACTACTACTACTGCTGCTACTAACATACCCTTTTTGCTCCAAAGTGACTTTTAAAAAATCAGGTGCTTATATTTGTGTATAAGGATTTCTGCAAGCAAGAATTAACCAATCAGACACAACTTTATTATGCAACCTGACCAATAAGATGCAGGTTTATTATATAACCTATATGTTTATGGTTCAAGACAGGGTGTTCACACCAGACATCCATTGTTGTGTTGGCTCTTGTCAATTTTTTAACTGACAATCTAAGGGAAAAGAAGTCAGTGCCCCAGCTCAGTAGTCAGGTGTTGCATGTTTTAAGAATTCTGAGGCACACTGCTGTTGTAGGGTATCTGATTAGTCCCAAATTTAATCTTAAAATGTCAGGTATTTTGTTTTTCTTTTTTGGCAACATAAATGGACTACTTATTTTATTTTTAAATTTTTATTGGTTTTTTAATATTTTATATTGCTGTTCCAGTCCAGTAGTTTCCATTTGCTCCCCACCATTCCCCTCCACCCCAGCCATCCCCACCTCCCATCCTTGGTCCTACCCCTTTTTTACTTTATTCCTGTGTCCTTTATACATGATCCTTGACACTTCCCACTTTTCCTCTGTTATCTCCTCCTACCTCCCCTCTGGTTACTGTCAGTTTGTTCTTAATTTCAATGTCTCTGGTTCTATTTTGCTTGTTTGTTTGTTTTGTTCATTAGGTTCCACTTATAGGTGAGATCATATGGTATTTGTCTTTCATCACCTGGCTTATTTCACTTAGCATTATACTACCCAGATCTATCCATGCTGTTCTGAAGGGCAGGAGCTCCTTCTTTCTTTCTGTTGCATAGTATTCCATGGTGTAAATGTACCATAGTTTTTTGATCCACTCATTTACTGAGGGGCACTTGGGTTGCTTCCAGCACTTGGCTAATGTAAATTGTGCTGCTATGAACACTGGAGTGCACAGGTTCTTCTGAATTGGTGTTTCAGGACTCTTAGGGTATAATCCCAGCAGTGGAATGGCTGGGTCAAAAGGTTCCATTTTTAATTTTTTGAGGAAATTCCATACTGTTTCCCACAGCAGCTGTACCAGTTGGCATATCCACTAACAGTGTACTAGGGTTCCCTTTTCTCCACAACCTCTCCAGGATTTGTTGTTTATAGATTTGTTTATGATGGCCATTCTGACAGGTACATGGTGGTATCTCACTGTGGTTTTAATTTTCATCTCTCTGATGGCTAGTGATCCTGAGCATCTTTTCATATGTCTTTGGGCCCTCTGTATGTCCTCCTTAGAGAAGTGTCTGTTCAGGTCCTTTGCCCATTTTTCAATTGAGTTGTTTGTCTTCCTGGAATGGAGTCATGTGAGTTCTTTATATATTTTGGAGATCAAACGCTTGTCTGAGGTATCATTTGCAAATATATTTTCCCATATGGTTGGTTCCCTTTTCATTTTGCTGATGTTTTCTTTAGTCATGCAGCTTTTTATTTTGATGAAGTCCCATTTGTTTATTCTTTTCTTTATTTCCCTGCTCTAGGGGACATATCAGTGAAAATATTGCTGCATAAAATATCTGAGATTTTCCTGCCTGTGTTCTCCTCTAGGACTTTTATGGTGTTGTGACTTATATTTAAGTCTTTTATCTTGAGCCTCTTTCACTTGATATGTGTGGTGGCCTTCCAAATTCCCCAGTATACATAATTGTTTTTAAACATTTCCCCATAAAAAAGTGATGTTCAATTAAATCTTGTGGACACTACTTCAGCCAGTGAGGTTTGAAATCATGGGGGCCAGGCTGCTTGCTAGCACCTTAGTAACAGAAGCAGCAATCCATAATCAGATCACAGGATCCTGATATTTGGAGGACAAAGTCCTTATTGTCACCCTGGGTTCAATAAGCCATGCCAGCAATGTGGTTGCCATCCCCACAGCTCCTGCTGTGGGGCTGAGGGTGGAGAATGGGTAGCCAGCACCATACAAATTGATGAAATAGACTGAAATTAATAGCAAATTGCCAGCTAAGCTTCCCTAGAAAAGCTTCAATTGTTCAAATAAACTCTGGAGTTCCAAAATAGTCACTTTAGGCTATTTCTGACAGAACAAGTGCTGTTGAGATGGATTCTTGATGCTTTCTACTCAATCATCTTCAAAAATGTCACTTTCTGTATAAGCATTTTTACTGTATTTTACTCTGTATTCTCTTTGCTTTCTTGTTTTTAAATTAAATAGTCTTTTGGAGGTATATGGAGCCAGCCTACTTTTCATTCTTGTATTACTTGTTTGCTTAGTAATTAAAATTAATTTTATAAGAGATGTTTCAGGATTATTATTCATGGTGCAATTCTCCTTGTCAGATAATATTCCCATTCAGTCATTTAAGCTTCTTTAATATAATTATTTTAAAAATAATTATATTTTCAAAATTTATTCTATTTTTCATATTGAATATTAGATGCCTATTTTTTCTATTACTTTCTTTTTATTTTGCTTTTTATAATTCTGTTTCCCTTTGTTTATCTCATGTGCAATCTCTATCTCTCTTCCCCCACTTTCTAGTGTGTACTTTCCCTTGACATCTTTATATTTAATTTTAATTCCTAAAAGAGTTTTTCTTTTTATTTCCTATGTAAGTGTTATCAGTTCCTGTTTACAGTCAGATTATCACATCCAAGATGTCCAGGCATCTCTTCTCTTAAATTCTTAGATTTACTTGTGTGTTATTGTTCTAGAGCTGCAATTGACAGTTTATATTTATTAAAACTGATTTACATTTTTTCTCTTTATAGTAACATTTTTGGTGAGTACTCTATATAAGAAGGAAAACATAAATATATATCTGTATGTATGGAAGGTGATGTTATTTCACACAATTTTTTTCTTTTCTAATGATTTTTTTTTTTTTTTTAGATGCTATAGTCACAATCTAATTATGTACCGGGGAACTATGGCTTCCCTTCCTCTCAGAAACTTCTCAAGCTTAAGAGGACTTCTCCCTCTAGCCCAAAGTTCTGCTGGTGCCCCCCACTCCCCGCATAGCAATGGTACGTACCTCCTATATCCCAAGATGCTTCCACCATTTTTTAAGGGGCATTTTTTTCTTTGCTTCGGGCACATTTCAAATTTTCACCTCATTTATTCTTTTTTACCTGCTCTTCCCCCACCCACAATTGCACCTGATTTCTCCATAGTCCCACTTATAGGAGTTTTCTTTTTTCTGGTAACATCCTCAGTACCTTTCACTCCTTCTTCCCCATTTGACAAAAAGATTCACTGACTCCTCTATTATTCAGAGTAATTACTTTGTGATCTAAATTAGCTCCCAGTGTCCTATAGGTGTTCAAGAAACCTCAAATTTCTGTCACTAACCAAACCCTCTCACATTGCCAGGTGCTTTGGTGTCTGTTTGGTATTATGTCAGCATACTTTGTTGAATTCCCAATACTCCCGGTCCTGAGCAATTAATGAGTTATTGAACTGGATATACATTATTCTCCACAAGACAAAAGCATTTTATAGATATTAAGCACTTTATATTTCCTCCATATCTTTGTATTTTTATCACAAGGTGGTAAGCAAAGATAGAATTAAAAAATTGATAGATTTGATAACAAAGATTTTTTTAACTTTAAAATTTATCAACAAACTTCAAGAAACAGATCTACACAGATATTTAAGCATAGGACTTTTTAATTTTTAGGCAGAGGACTTTTAACACATTTTATATAGTAGTAAAAAAATTAAAAGCAACCTGAAAATGATGGAAGGCTATTTTAAGACATAGGGAAAAGCTTATGATACATGGAACAAAAAAATAAAACCAATATTCTCACAATTATATTAAATATATTCATATCTCCAATAATGCACTAAAATGCTAACAAGTGAAAGAAGTCTGAGATTACACATAATTTCTTTTCTCTATAGTTTATAAAAATTTTATAATAGATATCTATTACACTAAAAGTGTGAAATTGTATTAAGTTGAAAAGACTCTAGTGACTTAAAGACTAATTTTTAAAATATTGTCCTTACTTGTATATGCACTACTAAAAATGACTGATAGGTAGAGTAAGAATAAAAAGGCTACTTAGAGTCATTCTTCAATTTTTTATTTTATTTAAAAGGCAAGGTGCACCCACTGTGACAAACAGTATGGACTTTCCTCAAAAAACTAAAAATGGAACTGCCTTTTGAACCAGCAATTCCACTGCTGGGATTATACTCTAAGAATCTTGAAACATAAATCCAAAAGAACCTATGCACCCCAATGTTCATAGCAGCACAATTTATAATAGCCAAGTGCTGGAAACAGCCTAAGTGCCCATCAGTAAATGAGTGGATCAAAAAACTGTGGTACATGGAATACTATGTTGTGTACCATTGTGTGGTACACACTGCAATACTACCCAGCAGAATAAAAGGAATTCCTATCCTTCCTAACAGCATGGATGGATCTGGAGAGCATTATGCTAAGTGAAATAAGCCAGGCAGTGAAATACAAATACCATATGATCTCACCTATAAGTGGAACCTAATGAACAAAACAAACAAGCAAGAAAAATAGAACCAGAGACATGGAAATAAAGAAGAAATGGACAATAACCAGAGGGGAGGGGGGAGGGAGATAAGGAGGGAAGGGAGAAGGGTTAAGGGTCCTCAAGAAACATATACAAAGTACCCATGAACAAAGACAACAGGGACGGTATGAGGATTGAATGTGGTAGGTGGGGGGTGGGTAAGGCAGAGGAGAATAATAGGGGGAAATGGGGACAACTGTAATTGAACAACAATTAAAAAAAAGGAAAAAAAAGAAAAAATAAAATAAAAAAGAACCCACACACTATAGGCCCGCCTGAGGCAGACCCACTTTTGGCTGGTCCTTGTATGGTAACCATATTATGGACAATTTTTTCTTGTGAAAAGAGTATTGTATAGTTTTAAAAAAAGAACTGTAGCCATAATTTGGAGTTTAGAGTAAAGTTCTCTCTCTCTGAGATTATTTACAAAAATAAAAATAAAAATAAAAAATAAAAGCACAAGGGGCTAGAGAAAAAACACTAATTTTCATATTCTGTATATATCTCATACATAGTAAATATACACATTTCTGTAATGTAGAAATATTTATAGGGATATAGAAATCATTACATAACATGCCTTTCTGAGGTAGATACATGTTTCCCTTCCTGTTCTTTATCCATTTATATTTCCTTCCATTCATGCAATACCTTAGGATGGAAGAACATTGGCAGTTATGTTCAAAGTTATATGCACCCTTAGGTGCCGTGAAGAGAGGCTAAGCACACACCAGGTTGCAGATGCAAAGCAAAGTATGTAAAAGAACAAAACACATGATTATTGTTTTCTGTGTAGAAGACTGAAGAGAAAATTCCATCGGGAAAATGGCCACCTGAAGGCGGCATAGGAGAGGCAATCTCAAGAGTTCCGCTGACCGTGAATTTTAACGCTTTAAAGGGAAAGGTTACTTAAGACTTTAGCTTATTTAACTTCAGAATCAAATAAAATGAGGGTGGTATGTTACATTTTCTAGAAGTCTTGATGAATACTATTTTTTTCTTTATTTATGTGAGAGAAAATTTTAAACTTTAAGCAACAGTTTCCGCATCTCTACAAGAGACTATTTTACTGGGGAGCTGTGTTTAAAATGCCTGTTGGAAAAATAAATTATAAGGAATACAAAAAGCTCAGTAGATTAAAAAATAAATAGATCAAAAATATTTTCCTCAAAACATTTTTGGGTGATTTTCAAAGGTCTCATGATTTCAGGAGAAATTTCTTGGTACCAACACTGAGCAAAGTTTTCATGGCCGTTGCGATGGACAACAATGGCCCCAAACACGCTGTGAAGGCGAACTCCGCATGCCATAAAAGTGTGAGCCTCTGTGGGCTATCACTTATGACAGCGATTTTCTGCCCTTTCCATCTCATGGCACATATCAACTAATTACCAAAATTCTGCAGCGTATCAAAAATATATATTTTTTGCCAATCTGGCAAAAATAGGTATAATTTTGATTGCTTTACAAAAAAAGTAATAGTAATTATCTACCCTTTTTGCTCCAAAGTGACTATTTAAAAAATCAAATGTCTATGCCTGTGCGTAAGGAGTTATACTAGCAAGAATTAACCAATCAGACGCAAACTTATTATGTAACATGACCAATAAGATGCAACTCTATTATATGACCTATATAGTTATAATTTAAGACAGGGCATTCACACCAGATGTCTATTATTGTGTTGGCTGTTGTCATTTTTTAAGTTGCCAAGCTAAGGGAAAAGAGGTCAGTGCCCCTGACTAAATAGTCAGGTATTACATGTTTTAAAAATTCTTGTGGCCCACCAATTGAACACTGCTGATTTATGATACTACGGTACAGGTCAGCTTCCATGTACAGAGGTCAGTAGTTTGAATATGAATGTAATTGCACTTGTCTAAAAATGTAACGACTGTTCTAAAGGAATATGTTTTAAACAATACTTTGGATGTGGCCTGTAGTGTATTCAGGTCAATTTCCTGCTGGTTTCTAGTTTAAGGACAATTTCCTGGAGGCTTCACCTTTTTAGCACTTTCCAGATACCATTTCTTTCGGCAAGAGGAGAAATGAAAGAGAAAAGTGGTACTTAGTACAAGAGCAATCATGAATGCTGAGCTGCAGTTGAAAAGCTGAACATGAACCAGGACTCTATGATTGCATCAAAGCATGGGAAGATTTATATGTTGTTGAGGCTCGTGGTTAAGTACTGAATGCAATATCACGATATATTTTACTATCTTGTAAATGACATGATTTACCACATGAGGTTTCTCTCAGCACAATTTTTATTTATTGACTACAATGTCAGTGATGTCATATGAAGGAAAAAGTCATCCACAACGAATAATGTTTATTTACCCCTTCCTAAAATGATACAAACGTCAGCTTTTGCTTGAACAATGATACTATGCTGCTTCTCAGCAGTTTCTGTCTTCACTTTTTAAATAGATAAATAAGGTCAATTTCATTTTCTTCTTCTCTCTGCTGCAGCAACTAGGATAATTGCTTTTTTTTACTCATTCTACTTCTCAGGTGTTAACAAGAGGTTTCTATCCACTTTTAACTCCTGGGGATTAGATTACTTTATATCCCTCATATATTTTAAGTGTTACTTACCAGCCAGAGAAGCTGGTGTGCTGGCCTCTTCTCTTTATTGCATTGAGAAAAGGCAGCATTTCACAAAGAAAAGGATGCTGGCCTAGTGAACAGCAAGCAGGGTTTTCCAGTCACTGTGACCCTAACTAATGTGTGACGATGACAAACGTCCAGCTTTTCTCAAGCTTCATTTTTCTAATCTGTGAAATGAGTGCATTTAACTACAACAGCTCTGAGGTCCCCCGACTGTCCTAAAATCTTTGATTCTAGTTTAAAGTTATTCAATTCTATTGTTTATCAGTAGAATAGATGAGAAAACATTAGGCTTTTGAATTTAGTTTGCCCTACAAGAATATTTTTATTGGCATATATAAGTTTCCTTTACCAGCACAATCAAATAAAATTCCCATATCCCTTTTAGATAGTTAATATTTATGAGAGATAATAGGCAATAAAAAGAAAAGATGAGTAATTTTAGGTATTTAGATTTGGTTCTGGAATACAATTGCCTTTTCATCTCTTGACATTACAAATAAAGGGGGTGGGTGGGTGGAGAGAGGAATTTAAGAACCGCAGGCTGAATTGTTTTTATTTGGGATGTGACATTGCAATGGTTCAAAGCAGATCTTTCCTCATTTGCTATAAAAAATTTGAAAACTGGATGAAACCCCTCTCTTTTCTTTAATTATCTGCTTCTGTTTTTTAAATCAATATGAGAAATACCGTAGAATAGGAGCAGGACGAACAAAAACTCATAGAGACAGAGAGTAGTATGGTGGTTACCAGAGGGAAGGGGGTGGGGTAGTAACGGGTTAAGGGCTCAAATATATGGTGATGGAAGATGATTTGACTTTGGGTGGTGGGCACCCAGTGCAACATGAAGATCACGCATCATAAAAATGTACACTTGAACCCTATATACTCTTCTTAACCAATGTCACACTGATAAATTTAATTAAAACTGTAAAAAAGAATAGAAGCAGGATTCTACATTGTGAGGGAGTGGTGAAAACACCACAGGAAGGGCTCTGCTAGCTCTAATACCCAGCATCCTGTAAATTCTGCTCTTTGCCCCTCTTTGGATTTGGGTAATTTGTATTGTTCTACAGTTTCTGTGCTTTAAAAAGTACAAATTCTGAAAACAGGAAAATCACCTGTTTTCTTAACCTCACCTGGACTTCAAATCCTCTCCACTCTCTTTGAAAAAGCTGGTGAACAGCATTGTGCCACGTATTTAAAACAAGATGCATTTTTAGGGCTTGATGTTAACGGTACTTCAAAATGTTGTCCCTGACGGGAAACTTTGGGGAAATGTGCCTATTGTTGAATGAGGGAGATACTGACTCTTCTTAAAATTCAGTTCACTGGCCTTGCTTTCCCCTCAGTAGCCTATAAAAGCAATTCTTCTCATATTTGAGAAGATAAGTAAATAAATTTGTTTATCGATTTGTGCCAAGGGAAAAACCCATGAAAACTCAAGGAAACGTTTAGTTTTCAGAAGTCTGTGACTTGCACATCCCAGTCCAGAATACAGCCTACTTTATGGCATGCCTTTAGAGGAAAATTTAAAAAAACAAAACAAAAACTGTCATTCATTCTTTTCAATTCCCTCCTTCGACTCTCTCAAGTTCTTTTACATAAAGTTTTAGTTCCCAGTCCTCCATTAAAACTGCTCTTCTCAAGGTCCATATTTTTCAATCTAACAGGTAGCTCTGTCCTTTTCTCATTTAAATTGAACCATAAGAAACTGTTGATATTTGACCGTCTTAGACCTACGCAAATAGCAATTTTGTATAGTTTAGTATCATTCAGCCTATCAGGAGCATTTGATTTAGCTGCACCTCTCATTTCCTTGAAACATTGTTTGTGTGGCTTCCAAACCGCCACATACTCCTGGTTTTTCTCCTACCTCACTACGCTTCTGCACTTCCATCTTTGCCTGCTCCTCTGGCTCTCCAGTCTGCAGTCACTGATCCCAAGACCTTGAATAAGTATGCTCTTCCCTATTTGTACCTGTTCTCTTGGTGATCTCATCTGGGCTTTTGATTTTAAACATCATTTCTGTGCTGATGATTTTCAGCCCAGCTCTCTCCCCAAAGCTGATATTTCTGCATACAAATGAGGAAATTATTTGGATTTCAATAATTATGTTATATTAACAGATTGAAAACTATGCTTCTGATCTAACCCTTTGCACCCTAGCTGCTAAGCCTGTTTTTTCATCTTCTCAGGCCCTCAAGTCAAATCCTTAGGGTTATCCTCTACCTCCATTACCCTGTTCTTTCTTTCACACTGTATTTAATTCATCAGCGAATACCACTGATAAATAATACCACCTGCTAAATAAACCATCTCCTACCTCTACTCTGGTTCTAGGCACTAGTATCTCTCGATTATGTAATCATCTAGACTGGTCTCCCTTTTCCCACTATTTCTCATTTACACAGCAGCCAGACTGATACCATTTCCACATAGATCAAACCAGCCTTGTGCAGAGCCCGTCAAGGGCATTTGTCCCATTCATGGCAATGCCTTAATTTGGTAAAGACCTGACACATCCCTTTCGCCTTTATGATCTCAGCTCCTAATCCACAAAGCAACAGCTGTACAACATGAATATTTACCCAGCGTCACACCCTCTGACCAAGTGACATACTCCCAAACTTGGCTGTATATCAGTGCCATCCAGAGAGTGTTTAAAATATGTTGATGTTGACCCAACATGCAATGCCCAAGCCAACTTCAAGGTCTTGTCACTTGTGGTTCTCTACCTCAGATAGCCACATGACTTACTCTCTTACTTCCTTCAGGTTTGATCAAGTGTCGCCTTCTCAGTGATATCTCCCCTCACTACCATTTCTAAAACTGACCCTTCTACACACACACACATCACCCCATTGCCATTTCACGTTTTATATTTCTCCATAGTACTTATGACAATGCAACTTACTAAATATTCTTTAACTTTTGTCTGTATCCCACTCTAGTAGATGATGTCAGAGCCTTGCCCAATTTCCTCAGCATTTCCCATTCTTGTTATGGCTACAGAATCCTACTACAAGCAGCTGCCACTAATGCCAGATTTCCTGTCAACCCCCCATGGCCAGAAGTACCGAGAGAAGGTACAACTGGAGAATATATACCCCAGCACCTTTGGGTGGGATAACACTGACTCATAATCTATATCATCTTCCAGAGCTCCCCCAAGAAACTGAGCCTCAGCTTCCCTCAGCAGTAACTGGTACCCAAACTTGGCTTCCTTACAGTCCCTCTCTCCCTCCCCTATTCTCCTACAGGGGTATCCTGAGATTATCTTCTAAACAACCAACCTACTTCACTCAAATTGTTGTCTCTGGGTCTCCCTTCTGGGGAAAAGCCAGGATATACCCAAAAAGTCCCTGTTCCTTTAAAAGAAAAGGATTTTGATCTGTTTTATTTTATTGCTCTATCTGCAATGACTGGAAGAGAACTTGGCTCATAATAATGACTTTAAAACTATCTGTTGGATCAATGAGCCCTTATTATAAAACCCCTCCTGAGTCCACTTCGAGCACAGTTAGGGCATGACTTTTTGTTCCCTAATTAACAAATAAGATGTTCATGATAAAAAAACAAAACAAAACATTTCCTACTTTTTCTCACCTAGTATGTTAAGTTTTATAAATGTGAAAACACTGTAGAATCAGTAGGTTGAAAAAAGAAAATAGAAATGTATTTTAAAAAAATTACTTACTTACTAGAGTGATTTCCAAACTTCATTGCATATTAGAATCACCTAATTTTAGTTTACAGATTTCTAATTTCTGGACTTCATTTTCCCTGAATCTGGATTTAGTTGTTCTGGGGTAGAACCCATTAATGTATTTTAATTGTTTTCCTGATGATCTCAATGCACAACAGAGTTTGGGAACCACTTGCTTATCTAGAGGATACAACACTAAATAATCAAGTATTTTTACAACATGATACTTTAGAATAGAGTGATAAACTCCTTAAATATCCCAGTTCCATTTAAACAAGAAGCAAAAGCATCACTTTTAAAAATACTAATATGTAAAATACATATAGAAGCAAACTTTTCATTATATGAAGTTTTTACGATATTTCTACCAAGTTACAGACACTTTTACTTTGGCATAGGGAGGAGAAAGAGGAAATAATAAATGCATGCACGAAGGGAAACTGTTAACATGCATATAGTTGAACATGCACACTGACTGCTCATCAAACACGGAGCCGGGGACACCACGAGACAGCTGTCGAGGAGTCCTGTGGCAGGGCTGCGTGTTTTCTCCAATATGGACTATAGAGTTTCTAGTATTTACCTTCTAAGTATAAAGGAAAGAAAAACTCGAATACACATTTTCTATATCACATGTTTGTTACACCTTTTAATACTAGTGACTGTATCTTAAGGGCTAATGTGCTTGCATCTTGCTGGTCTGAATAAGAAAGTAAAAACATGAAGGTAACTTTATTTTTTCTCGACAGTTCCAGTGTATTGCCCACATTCTAAAACAAAGGGAAGTGGATTAGAGAACCACCTGTCAGTGGCAGCAAGGTAGTGTCCTTATAGGATCACCACTGCCTTCACTCCTTTCAAGTCACCTCCTGTCGCATTAAAAAAAAAAATCAATCCAAGTAAAAGCCATGCCCACACAGTGCAATAGCGGCCCTTGGGGAAGGCTATGTATTCTGTCCTAATTATTTAAAAAAATGATCAATAAACTGATTTGGGGTGTTTCTCTAATGTGGTACATAGTTCATTCTTTACTATCAAAGGACAGTTGTTTCCTAGGAGAAGAAGAAATCTTTCAGGTCTTCTGAAGAGATATTTCTTACTCAGTAGAGTCCGAACTATATGAAAAGATATAAGATTCCACTAGTTAAAGAAGGAAGCTTTTGATACACACATACACACACACGCGGGGCGGGAGAAAAGCGGGATTACAGTTATTCTTATGGAAAATAATAATAATATGAGAATAAACTCTTTTGTGCACTCACAACCATAAATCTACTTTTGCCCCACACTGTATACGCTCATAATAAATAAAAATAAAAAAGACCACTGTAACAAAAAATAAGGATGGAATGAAAAAGGAAAACTATCACCCCCTAATACCGCATCCCAATCATCAGGGTATTAACGGTTCGCTCTTAGCTGAACCTGGACCATAACAGCCAGTTAGGTTATACTCTGTTCAAACAAGCATATAAGCATTATGTGGCTATGGTTTTTCAACTGGTATTCTAGCTAGAAATTTTTAACCTTGTGTTGTAGAATGAGAGCCAGATATATTCAACATAGTTGTTTAAATATAGATGTTGACAGTATACTCTGTAATTCTTTTTAAAGCTTAAATTTCATGAGAAATTAATATAGTATTACTGTGAAAGCCAGAGAAACAATTTAATTACTTATTTACTCATTAACAGATTTTCAGGTTATTTTTCCAATTTTTAATTGGTAAACAATGCAAGCAATCATCCTTGTTCATGCCTCATTGGGCTCATGTTCAATGATATCTAGAGGATAGCTATCTGAATTTAGAAACGTCATATTGAAAAGCATGCTGTATTAGTTCGCTAGGGCTGCTGTATCACAATGCCACACACTGGATGCATCAAACAACAGACATTTTTCTCACAGTTCTGGGGCTGGATGTCTGAGAGCAAGGCATCAGCAGATTTGATTTTTTCTGAAGCCTCTCTCCACAGCTCGCAGATGGCCAACTTCTTGCTGTGTCCTCACAGGGCTTCCCCTCTGTGTGCACACACCCCTGGTGTCCCTCTATGTGTGCAGATTTCCTCTTCATGTCCAGATTGTGCGAGGGCCCACCCATACGATCTGATCTGCCCTTAATCACTCCTCTAAACACGCTGACTTCAAATACAGTCCCATTCTGAGGCTGTGGGCTTTCGAACCTCAACATACATCTTGAGGAAACGCAATTCAGTCCATAACACATGCTAGTTTGAAAAACTTTATAGTGTAATTCCTAACTGCCTAGTCAAAAATTAAAGCCAATTTATACTCTCACTGACAGTATAAAGTTGCCGTTTCCTCGCATTTTTATCAATATTGCCAGTCGTTCAATTTTCTGACTCTTTCTCGTGGGGAATATTGAAATTCCTGGTTAGGAAGAGCTCAGGGAATGGCCTGTGTCTTTATTGATTTGTTTTCTTTTGTTTTCCCCATTTTTGCTGTCATCTTTCTGAATCTAATCATAATCTGTGGTAAAATATTAAATCTTTGTTGCAGGGTCTTACCACTCTTTTGAAAGTATATGTTAGCAATTGCGAAAATCCATTTTAGTCCAGTATATGTCTCCTAGATCACTAAGGAATTTTTGCTTGCTTTACAATATTCTGCAAGACACTGGCTTTCATTTATTTACTGCCAGGAAAGGGCTACTTGTGTCATTTCCATTACGTTTCATCTCTACTCTTTATATTTGTATTCACTCAGCTACTTGTGTGGTCTGCCCGTGCAGTGCGTTTATCATCCTTCCTCTTTGTGGGACACATGATGCTAAGATTGCTTCCACGCGAAACGCCCACGATGAGCTTCCAAGCTAAACACCTTACACTGGGAAGACACACGTGTAAGACTGTGAATTATTTTTCCTGATTGCAACTTTAAATTAGTTTATTCTTCTTTTTTATCCTCAGCTGAGGGCACTTTTTTCCCATTACTTTTAGAGAGAGAAAAAGGAGACAGGAAGAAAAAGAGAGAAACATCGATGTGAGGCAGAAGCATCATTTGATTGCCTCCGGTACATGCCCAGAGCAGGGATAAAACCCACAACCTAGATATGTGCCCTGACCAGGAATCGGAACCTGAGACCTTTTGGTGTACAGGACAATGCTCCAACCAACTGAGCCACACTGCCAGGGCTAGTTTATTTTTATATCATAAAGATCACAAAAATGCCATACCTCCATATAATCTGGAAAATATATGTTGGGTTTTTTCAAGGCTAGACTTTCCTAGGCTCTGCATGAAATTATTTTTAGACTTCTCAACATATTTACTTTTCTAAGATCTCATATTTACAGTCAATATATTTTTGAAGATCAACTTCCTGTTTCTATGCCCACTGACCTATGTTGAAATTTCATCATCTCTCATTTAGATACATATCAAAGATTGCTATCAGAATTCCCAGCAATTTACTTTTCCTCCATCACCTGCAGTGTGACAAATTTATCTTTAAAATAGAGGTATGGTTATTTTATATTCCTGCATTAAAATTTCTTTGGCTCTGTGATTAAATGAATTCCTATATAAGATCTTGCCATTGGCACCAGAACTTGTCTTCATGTCTACCTTCCAATCTCTCTCTTTCCTTATCTCAAGTCACTTGGGAAACATGTCTGGCTTCCATAACACAACATGACTTTTGAAACCTTGGACTTACTGGAAAAAAAACTCACTAAAAGAAATGATTCATCTAGGAAATTCATATCTATCCTTCAAGACCCAATTCAAGTATTATCTGAATATGTACAGTCAGTGAAAATTAAGGCCTTCCTCCCTTATGCTTTTACAATATTCTCTCCCTCCACAATATTTATTGCATTGTATCTCAACTGGATATTTAGATATCTGATTTCTGTAATTTATCATATATTTTCAAAGGCAAAAATATGCTGTATTTCCAGCTCTGTTCATATAGTAAGCACCCAATGAGTGTTAAGTGGCTGGATAATGTGATCAAACTAATAAAAAATAGAGCCAAACTTCTATTATGTAATGGAATCTTAGAGGATACATGCATCTGCACTAATATCATGTTATACTGTCCCCATTGCTCTGAATGAATAAGGCTGCCTCTGAATTTTCTATAGGTCTTTGGGTATATTCTCTTTGACAGTAATTAAACATAAACATTTAAAAAACCTATTAGAAAAATGCTTTGCATCTCTCTTTGTTTGCTTCAGTGGAAAAAGACATTAATGTTGGAAGATTTTTAGGAAGCAGCTTCTTTAGTATAAATATCTTTTTCCTAATAAGATAACTATTTTTGCAGATAGTTACATTATAGTATTTCACAGAAATACATGGAATATAAAATTTAAAAAAATATATATGTTTATTGGACTGCATCAGAAAAATGAAATGTATTTTTAAAGCCTACATAAATCTTTGAAAAAATATGAAATCTGCAATTCAATTGTGAAGAACTGGGTGGAATATAATATACGTTTTTAATAAAGAAACTTGGGAAAGTGTGGTAATTTGTAAAAGCATAACAACTCGTTAAGTCTGTAAAAGGTGAAAAATGAAAATTTACCTTTGACTAGCAAACAAATCCCTTAGTGATGCTCTGATACATAGCTTTAGTTTTCATCCTGCCAGAGAAATAACCATGTGAATTCAGCAATTTACTACTGCAAAAATAATACACAGGGTGGGGAAAATGTAGGCTAATAGTTGTTCCTATGGAAAAATAATATATTAATTTATAAAATAACGTGAATAAACTGTTTAATGTACTCACAATGTAAAACTACTTTTGCTCCACCTGGTAAATGGAGCCAAATTAAAGTTGGAGCTGCCACACCAGCGGGATGGGACCTTGTCCCCAGGGTGAGCATCCTCCCCTGGCATGTAGATGGTCATGCAGCTCTGGACACTCCCCTATCTGTTCCTCCCCTGGCATGTCACTAGTCATGTAGCAGACCCCTTAGAGGAAGAACGAGGGGGCTAGAGAATAGCCTCATATGATTCTTATATAAGACCTTCCACATACGAGGAGATCCTGACCCACATCAAATAATCTTAGGAACAAAGCCTTGGTTGTGTTGACCATGAAGACAGAGTTTTGGTCAAACTAGTGATAACATCTAGGCCTCAGTTGTGCTTTGGCTCCAGACCAGAAAAGCAGCAAGGCCAGGTGGGGCAGCTCAATGGCTGGCATCAGGATCAGCTGCGATGACTAATGACCCCCTGCCCTGATGCCAACCAATCAGTGGAAACCTTGACCCTGAAATGATATACCTGAAAAGCAGATGGACATTCTATTGAAATCATCCCCTGGGACACCCCTGAAATCCTGCCCTTAAAATTACTTAGGATGGAGGACCCGGCACAGTGTTTCTCTGTCTCTCTCCTCCTTGCATCCCTGCACTTTTCTCCACTCTCTTCTTTCCCAAGATGCGTATATTCTTCCTTTCTTTCTCCTAAGTTCCAGGAGCCCTTCTTTTTCCTCTGTACTTTATTTCCTGAGCCCACACAACCCTGCTGGCTCACTTCTTCCACAGGTCACTTCTTCTACCTCAGTTAACTTTCTAAATACACTTTTGCTTGTATTTGAGTCTTGGCTCTAAATTCTTTCTTAGCCAGAACTCAAGTGCCAGGGTTGTTGAACCAAGGTCCAGTCGCTGGTAACATTCTGGTACTGTTTCATAGTTAACAACACGACTTAACGTGAAGCATCTGGTCAACGATAACCCTGTCTATAAATCCGAGGTCCAGAATTGCACAGAGAGGGTATGCGAATACTCCTAAACCTGAAAGAAAATTAGAGCAAAGGACCCAGCTCAATTTTTTCCAGTAATCTACCCAATGGTGCAATACAATGTATTTAAAGGTCCATCTACCTCTACACTGTTTTTGAGATTGACGTTTATTATACACTATATTTTCATTGAGTAGTTGATTCTTTTTTTGGACTTTTTATACTATCCCACTGGTCTGATATATATTTTTTCTTTTTGTGTATCAGTACCAGATTTCTTTAACTGCTGAGGGTTTATAAGGACTTTTTTTAATGCAGGCGTTGTCGAGGATTTTGTTCGTATTAGTATGCTTTCATTTTATACTTTCCCTTGGTGATTAAACACATACTCATGACTTCTACTACTATTTATGAACTTGTAACTGGCAAATATATGTCACTAAAATGTGTATACCTCTAAAATTTTATATATTAAAATTTCTACTAAATATTTCACCACAAATGTCTCCCAAAGTTCTTCACTCGTTAGAAGTTCAAAGTTAAGCCTAAATAAATCATTATCCTCTCTATTTCAACTATGTTGTACATTACATGTATTTTCTCTGTATTCATTAACTTAGTGAAAGACAAAATTTTCTCTAGTGGGTCAAACTAGAAACTAGGAATCATACTGCTATTTTAACCAAAAGCAGGACCAGCTGCCTGCCACCATGAAAGCCTTGAGAGGCAGTGAAGGAAAGTGGTTTTATTCAGAGATCACCTGGAAGTTGGGGGCTCATATCTCAAAGCCTATCTCCACATCTTGGTGGAGGCAGAGGTTTTTATAAGGAGGGAGAAGGGAACAGAACCAATAGATCAAAGGAGGGTGTTGAAAAGCTCTCTATTGCAGACGAGCACAGCCCATTCTATGAGGCAAGTGATGGGCTGGTGTCTATAATCCTGGTGTAGTCATCCTGGCTCCACATCGTTCTGGCTCTGTGGTTGAAGGTTAGCAGATCTACCACAGTGGGGATGCCTGAAGGTCAGAGTCTGTATCATTTGAAGTCAGTTTCTAAGATTCATATTCAAATATGCTGTTTATCCATAAGCTAGATATCAGCCAGTCAGCATTTACAGAAACAATGTCAAAAGGATGGTGGGTGGGTTACAATTTCCCACCATTACAATTTTCCACTGTTACACTGTGCTCTTCCTCCATTATTCCCATATTTAATATAATTATAGTGGTACCTTGGTACTCATTCTTAATTTGTTCCAGAACTCATGGCAAGTGCCAAAACCCACAAACACAGAGCAAGCAACGAATGAAGAAGCATTGTCTCTTTTAGGGCAATGTTGTGACTCATACAAATTCTAGCAAGTGTGACAAGTCCCAGGCAAGTGGCAAGTGCCAATTGCCAAAACATTTTTTTCTCATCAAAACGCAACGAACAGAATCACAGAAATAGAGATCACATGGAGGGTTATCAGTGGGGGGGGGGGAGAATGGGGAAAAAGGTAGAGGGAATAAGAAGCATAATTGGTACATACAAAATAGACAGGGGAAGTTAAGAAAAGTATGGGAAACGGAGAGGCCAAAGAACTTATATTTAAGTATAACTCATGGACATGAACTAAGGTGGAGGGATAATGGTGGGATGGGGGATACAGAGCGGAGGGAAATAAAAGGAAAAAAAATAGAGAAAAAAATGCGACAAGCACAGGTTTTGATGAGTTCTGAAGCTGACAAGTGCTGAGGTATGACTGTATGCCCCACATCCTATAGCTCTCTTTCTTAAATACCTAGTTCCCTTATTCCCCTCCACAACTGCTTGTTATACTCTGCCAAGATTATTGCGATAACTGTCCATAGGGCCTCCATGCCTGCTATATTGCCTTATTGAAAGAATTATTCTACAAAGCTTCCAAAATGATTATTTTAATCTGGAAATCTTATAATGTTTGCTTTGCTTCCAATTGGTTAGTAACCTACTACTATCTTTGAGTTAAGATCCTATGTCCTTGGTGCAACTTATAGTCACAATTTTTGGCCTGTGCACATATTTCCTATTCAATTAGTCATTATTTATTGCATGTGCCTGTAATTCTC
Source organism: Micronycteris hirsuta (assembly GCA_004026765.1). NCBI lineage: Eukaryota > Metazoa > Chordata > Mammalia > Chiroptera > Phyllostomidae > Micronycteris > Micronycteris hirsuta. The sequence goes on along the minus strand of PVJI01007235.1, from coordinate 111 downwards.
CTAAGCAGGTTTTCTTCTATATATTCTTCTTTTGCTTATAGCATTACTTTGATAATCCAAATCCCACACAGGTAAATGCAAACTTGTCTTCAAGACTAGGTAGAATTCACA
>PVJI01007234.1:0-79764 GCA_004026765.1 Micronycteris hirsuta | reverse complement strand
GCAATATTCCCTGGAAAAGGATTTCATTAGTTACCCTAAATGCCTACATCTCTGCGCCACCCAACTAACAGTTGAATGGAAGTTAGAAGACAGCCTGCTGGTTAGAAATCCTTGATGATTCATGTACATAAGAAAATGTCTCCATCGTTGTAACAAACCAAATTAAGTAACTTCCACAAAATTTTATTTCTTAATTTTTCTTTGTTGTTTCTTAAGGAATCTCCTTCCATTTTCCCTGGATTAATTTCCTTCTCAAAGTCTTTAATTCAACATATTCTCAATGAATATTTTGATGGGACCTCAAATATGGAAGAGAGCAAACATCTATTATTTATCTATTAGGTCTGGGTTTTCCATATATAATTTTCCTAAATTTTCACAAAATCTATTCTTATCCATATTTCGTCTAAGCCTTAAGGAGACTAAGATCAAGATCTTTTCTCAAGATCACAGAATGGTAACAATGGCACTCAAATCCTGGTTTGTCTGCCTCTAAAGAGTATATTTCCACTGTCTCACACCACCTCACAACTTTCTAAAATATCTCAGAAATCCCAGTTGGGCACCTGGAGCGCCTTTCCTAGGGCATTCCTGAGACCTCACTAACTTTTGGCCAAGTCTGAAGATGATGATAAGCCTTCCAAGATCAAAGGAACCATGCCCATCATTCACATCAGCTCAGCAGTGACCCTGGGAAGCAAACCACCAAGTAACACTGTTGCCCTTGGACTTGGCAGTTCATCGTGTCAACCGCGCTTCATTTGTCAGCACCTCCATACAGGGAACAAAGCGATAATTCTTTGCATGCGCTTCTGTGGCCCTTAGCATCGCACTCAGTGAGCGGCCCCCGGCTCTGCTGAGGAGACAGTTGTTATTGGCCCTCCTCTCAACTGCCAGGCGACAGCACTGCCTGTCCCACTGATCCCGATTCCACAGAGTTCTCACTGAATAAACTGGGTCGTGCCCTACACCGAGTTTTTCCCCATAATGTAGGACTTTCTTTCTACCTTTTAATACAAAATGCAAGACCTTGAACACCGACATGAACACTCTAAGGGGTGCCTTTGATGCCAATTTTATTTGGTCTATTTGGGACGCCTTCCCGGACCTTGCCACCTCTTATCCTAGACCATCCCGTTAACCTTCCGGCTGACCTCCTCGCCCTCAGCCTTCGCTCTCCAGTGTCCACCCTCACCCTCCCCTGGGCAAAACACTATTACTTAGGAAAACAAGGTCGAAACTTTGAGTCTGGCATTTAAGGCCACCCTCGCTGGATAGACGTTTTCCGTCACCACCTATCAGACCCCTTTAAGTTCTCTAGTCGGCGTGGTCATCGTTCTCCTAATCTGCCGTGTGCTCTATGAGCCCCGCGCTTTTTCCTCGGGCCTCTCTTCTCCGAGCACAGTGTCCAGAGCCCATCAGTTCCACGCCCAGGACTTTAATTGCCACCCATGTCCAGATAATTCCCAAATCTATAACTTTATCCTAGGTCTATCTTGGTCAAGCCAGACCCATTTTTTTCCATGTGGATGCTCCACGGGGACCTCAAGCCCATCCCACTTCCCACATCGGCTCCTTCTCCCCCGGTGTCCATGTCAGTGAGTGACTCCACTGTGTTTTCAGTCACCCAAGCAAGGCGCCCGCATGTCGACCTTGTCTCTGTTCCCTTTTGATGGCATTTCCATGCCCTGCTTGTCTCCATTTGTGACTTGGTGTTACTTCTTTTTATCTCATCAAGAAGTTAAGTGAGGTCAGGAAACCGGTCATGTTTAGCACTAAATCTCTACCGCCTACATCAGTGCCTTACACAGTTTCTTAACATTGGCTAGCAAAAAAAAAAAAAAGGTAAATCCATTTCTTATGTATTATAGTCACAGATAGTTCTATTTTAATTATCACTACACTCAAAATGTTTAAATAAACACAATTAAATAAGAAACATTGACATAATAGGAATTGTAGTGCTGCATTTAAGAAAATCCACTGAGGGGAAAAAACAAGGCATTCTTTTGCAGACTGACTCACCGTACCTATGTGTCAATTCCAGCTTCTAAGTGGGTAGGGCTGACAATGGAAGGGATTTTAGAAGAATGTCAGCAAGTGATGCTTCACATTGGAAGGATGCTTTCATAGCGCTATTCTTACCTCCAGCAGCCCCCACGGAACAAAGGAATCAAGAACTTGGGAGTCTGGTGGAAGACTATCAGCAGTATTCTGATATTTCTTCGATGGGTAGATGCTTAAAATCTCTATCAGTTTTTTGTGGCTGCTGTAGCAAATAAGCACCAACTGGGTAGCTGAAAACAAAAACAAATTATCTACTCAAAGTTCTGCAGTTCAGGAGTCAGAAATCAGCATCACTGGGCCAGAACCACGGTATGGAAAGGGTCTCCCTACTCCCAGGGGCTCCAGACGGGAATCTGCTCCTTACGTCCTCCAGCTCCTGGTGCCTGCCGGCATCCCTCGCCCTGTGGCTGCGTCGGCTCTAACTTCTGTCCCCACGGCCATATTGCTTCCCACTCTTCTGTCTTCCCAATATTCCTCTGTCTCTATTTCATGAAGATACAAGTGATGTAGTTAGGGCCCACCCAGATGATCCAGGATAATCTCCCCACGTCAAGATCCTTAATTTAATCTCGTGTGTAAAAATCCGCTCTCCAAATAAAGTAATATTTACAGATTCCAGGGAAGCGAACCTGACATCTTTGAGGGCGTACTTATCCTGCGGCAGAAGTCTCAGAAGCGAATGCTCAGCCAATGGCAGTCGCTGTTTTGGTTTTGTTGTTGCCCCTGTTGTTAGCCTGAGAAGGGAAGCTGTGATCCAGGACTTCTGAGCAAACACAAGAAAATCCCGGCAAGTTCTGCCAGCCCTTGCGTCTCATAGTAATTCCAAATTGAATGTTTGTCAAAAATGTTCAATCTGCTATTGTTCAAGTTGCCTGCCATACTTTCGAACTGCTCATTCATTTCCTTCGTTCCTTTCTTTGTGCATATGTGCAGTTGCTTTTGATAGTGAACCAGAAGTACACATAGTACTTAGTGCAAACCCATGAATAGCGGCTGATCTGCAGTCTCCGGGGCGGGGGGACTCACAACATCGCAACACATAATATTACATTTTAATTTGCTAAGTAGAGTATTGACTTCACTCTTGAACCCTCTTTATGGAAGTGAAAAGATCTGAGTTAGTGACTGAATTTGGCACCAGACACTGTACAGTTACTTTTGGGGAAAGGTGCTATATAAAGCTGCATGGAAAAAAATACTTCATTAAAATGTTCTCATATGCAGCATAACCAACTCCATTCCTTACTGAGATATGCCAGCTTACAGAAGAAAAGTTTCAAACTTTTTGATAAAGTCTATATCTATGTCTATGTCTATAGATATATATACTTGCATATTTTTCCCACAAGATAATAGAACTTTTATAATCTAAACTAACTTATTATATATTGCATTTGTGTTTTCCAGACAACTACTACGTCTCTATTATGTAATAATTAGAACAGATATTTTAAAAGATGGCTTTCTCTAGAATTGAACATTTGTTTGACTCCTAGTATGTATGAACTTAGAATTTGAGATTTTCTCTATAAAAGTTATATCTTTCTGCTTAAATCATGTTTATGTAAAAATCCCTTGTATCTAAATGTTCCTTTTTAAAAAATATATGTAGGAAAAATAAAGATAGGAGTAAATATAACAAAAAAGAGATAGGCTCTAACCACAAGAAATTAAAAATAGCGTGCGTGAAACAATTCTGTGAGTAACTGCTGTAGCTACATTGTACTGAGCACTCACCCTGTGCCGAGCACTCGGCATTGCACTTCTGTGTTCTAGCTAACTGTGTAATCTCCACAGCCCTGCGACATAAATACTGCAATTATCCTGGCGTTCCCAGATGTTAAACTGAGCAACTGAGTGACTAGTCCCAATAAGGAGTAGATGCAAACTTTCCGAGTTCATCCTGAGCCAACACCCTAACGCAGCTACAGTGTCCACTGTGCAGAAGAAACAAGCAAGGTGCTTCTGGAGCACCTGTGAGGAAGCAGTTAATGTTTGCTTCTTGAGATCAAGGAACACTCCAAAGAAGTTCTTATGATGTATCTTTGAGGCTACCAGCAACAACAATTAGGAGTATTTACTATGTGTCAGGCATTATTCTAAGACTTTATACATAATAAATTCACTCTACCCTTAAAGTAATCGTGTACAGTAGAGACTATTGGTATCCCTGTTATAATAATGAGCATGCTGAATGACAGAGCGATTATTACAACTTATGTAAGACCACACACTAGGGAATAGTAGAGCCAGGACTCCTACCCAGGCAGTTGGGCTTCAGCCATTATTATTAGCCTCGGTGCTAAAGAGCTGAACAAATGTCGAGCATTAACATTTTGAACCCACAGTTGTTATTTTAAATATTTTGATGTATTCTATTGTTCAACAATCATCATAGCCACAAATATTTCCCATCATAAGTCTCAGAAAACTTATGATGTTCAGAATCATTTAACCTCTGACTTTAAATTTCCTAATCAGTGAATGAAATGCTATCTTGTCTGCCTACCGCAGAATTTTTGTGACATTTCAATATATACACATCTGAATTCTTTAAAATTGCAAAGCATGTGCAAAGTATTATAGAGCTATTACCATTCAAATAACTAAGCATAAAGACAAGAATTTTTAAATCCAAAAGCATGTTTAGGGAATTGAAAAGCTAAAACTGAGAGTGTATAAAGGTGGATGATTATAAATGGAACTGAAGGTCACCATTTGAACAATTCCAATAGCCATGCTAAAAAGTTTCTTAACTAGAATATGAGAATAAACAAAACATTCCAGGTATCCACTCTTATTTATGCTTTAAGGATACTGGTTTGAGCAATAATTTGGAATGGGAAAGCAAGGAAGAGAGGAACTTCAGACAAGAACCTCCTAGAAAAGTCGAGTTGAGCAAGGGTGGGGGCTAGACAGAGGCACGGCATTGGATGGAAGGAAGGGAACAAACCCAAGACTCAGCATGGGTAAAATACATGGGACTACATGGCGTGGAGATTGAGGAAAGAGAAGTAAAGATTTTCAGAAGTCTTTGTCTTGGCAATTGAGGATGTTTCAGGAAATGGATCTAATCATACGTGGTTAGCCCATTCATTTATTTACAAGTGTTGACTAATGCTGACACAGTTCCAGGTATCACTATCACGTGTTGTTATTTAAATCCTCACTGACAAATTTTTCACTAATCCATTTGTTCAGGAACTATTTTGAACACTGTGTTTTGTGCCAAGTAGAAATCAGAAATGAAGAAACACCTACAGAGTGTGTAAGTAACAGACCCAAGGTGACAATCCAATGGAGTCAGGAGAGTCTACACTTACTCATCTGCCTCTTTCTTCTGCACCCCATTTGTGTGGGACAGATACTAGGTTTCCTTTCAGACACATTGAGTTTGGGGATTCTGTCACAAGTTGGAAATACTGATTTCTCAATCAAGAAGAAAAATCAAGACATAGAATTAGTACTTGATTTTATATTGGTGATGGCTCAAGGCTTGTCTGGTTCACACTTTGCATGAAAGGGTGGAATCGAAATATATTCTAAACCTACGGTCTTAAAGAGCCAGCTAGGTTGTGAAATAATCGAATGCACACTTAGGGTTCCCTGTAAGGTTTTATTTTACCTGCGTGTCCAGGCAGAGCATTGTCTGCAATAGCTGCAAGTCCTGTGATGGTGGAGACTGTCTTACTCACCTCTGTGTTCCATCATCTATAACAGTCTTGGAATATAAGGTGCAGCCAACAGATGTTTGAGGGGGGAAGGGAGGGAGGGAGGAAACAAGCAAAGTAGCAAAGCAGATGATGTGGAAAGAATACATGCCTGGGATTAGGAGAATTAAATTTCCTATCATTATGTCTGTCATCCCTATTTATTTATTATTAAAATGGTGCATCATAATGCCCACTGTACGTACCTCCTGGAGTTATGTGAGGGGAGTCAGATGAGTTAACTTGATTAAGCAAAGCACTTAGGCTGTATTTATTATGTGCCAGCCACTGTGCCAGGAATGGGGGCCTTCCAGAGATGAGTAATATGATTCCTGCCTCCAAGAAACTCACAGTGGAAAGATTAAGGCAACTAACAGTAATGTTTTTGTTAAAAAGGCTGTGGTCAATGGACAGAGGGATGGGGAAGCATCTATTTAAGTGCATGGCATCAGGGAAACCTTAGGAGATGCGGTTGCTATGGTATGAAGCATCACGCAAATATAAAAGAGTTGTATTTTCACACTAGTAGTTGTTATCATGCATGTGTTTTAATTATTTTAATTCAGGTATTCTGTCATCTAACCTATGCACCTAAGAACATTTTCCTAACACCCGTCAATTCTCACCATGGGCATAGGAAAAGCTTTGTGATTCTGACTGGCAGAAGCCTCAAGTTGAAGTTTCAGGTGCAGGGCTGCTTTGCTACCTTACACAAGCATGTTGCAGGGGCCTTTATTTCTCCTTCTGTAAAGTGGGGTTAACGATGTCTTTCAGGCCTAATGAAACTGAAAGTAGATACATCATATAAAAGTACTTTATATATTTTAGTATACCATATTAGCTGTCATGCAGGGAAGAATGTTAACTTTTGAGGACATGCTTCTATGAGCCGTATAGGGCCATAATTGTTCAATATATCCAGTAAATCAATCAAATGATAATAAATCCTGAATCTATAACTGAAACTTATTGTCAAAATTATCCTCAAGCATGATGATCTGATGCTGTTGACACAAGGCACATGAGATCAAGTTACTGCCATCATCATCTTGTTGCCATGGTAACCATAGCAGGCTGGCAAGAAAGCTCCCTGACAGTTGAATTGGAAAGAACAAGAAAACTCAGCCCACTTCCTGCATTAAATGAGTTACAAGGACGGGTAAAGAAAGAAAAAAATTGCTAACCCTTAATCAACTTCTTTTATTTTTTTATACTTATAAGGAACACAGAGCAAGTAGGGGACCTCATTTTCCCACATACGGGCTTCAGCACTTCCATAAGATTGGAAGGTAGCATGTAGGTACTATCTATGGGGAAAAAACACCTTAAAATACACATTAGCTTATATAATAGTCTTCTCTCTCAGGCTTGTGCAGTATTAAGCGGCAGCTGAGTCAAACCTCTTTCATGTCTCTGGATTCAGAGCCAAAATAGAAAGCTATGAGGACACTGGCAGAAGTATCCTTCCAGCCTGAGAAACAGAAATGATGCCTTCAAGAAATACCTTTTAGTCTTATATAAGCCAATTAGTGCAGACCTGGAAACTAAGACTCACTTTTTCTCTCACTTGCAAGTCTTTGATACCATAAGAAAGTGGCATTTTTAATATACTTGAGACACTTGAAATAGTGAGTTATATGTGAGTGGAGGGAGCATTTCTATAGTCAGGTTACTTTAAAATTCAGTGCTGTTCATGCCCTGCTGGTGTAGCTCAGTGGATTGAGCGTGGGCTGGGAACCCAGAGGGTCCTGGTTCGATTCCCAGTCGGGGCACATGCCTGGGTTGTGGGCCAGGTCCCCAGTGAGGGCCATGTGAGAGGCAACCATACATTGCTCTTTCTCCTTCCTTCTCCTCTCTCTAAAAATAAATAAATAAAATCTTTTAAAAAAAAATTCAGTGCTGTTCAGTAAACATTTTCCGAGCTCTGGCTCTGAGCCAGGTGCTGAGGACACCAGGTGAACAGAGACATGGTCCTTGTCCGGGTCGTCTTCTGAGGACACAGATGTGCAGGCAGAGCGCGCCTGGGGGGTGTGCGGAGGGCAGTGATGGATGGTGGTCTGTGCGGAGGGCTCCCGGACACGGAGGAAGGACATCTTAATTCAAATGCACGGTCACAAAGGCCGCCTGCAGAAGGTGCCGAGTCGAGTCTGGAAAGAAGCGTAATGGGGCAATCAATAAGACTGAAACAATGGCCATTTTTATTGGTTTTGTCAGGTTTTCCCTCTTGAAGTAGTTAAGTCACAGGAAGCTGCCCCGCAAAAAGTAAAAATTCGTGGCCTACTCAGATAAATCCAACATCCCTCTTCAACAACAAAAGTCATATTTCTGAAAGAACATTTTAGTGTTTAATATTTCTTGGAAATGCTATTATATTTCCAACCAAAGAACAGAGAAGCTTCCTACTTTATATTAGTGTATGAAAATAAAATGAATTTATTTTCTTTGCTTTTAAGCTCAGCCCAGTGGCACAAAAGAAATGAGCATTAAAAGGGTAAGTGAATAAATGACCTAGAATGACGATAAATATTTTAGAACTCCTCATAATATAAATCCCCAATCAGGGCTCCCACTTCTGTCTCTGCAGCAGAAAATGTCAGTTTTCATCCAAGAAGCTCTTGGCATGGTTTCCTGGCTGCCTTTGGTACCAGGCAGGATGTATTTCTATGATAGAATTTATTCCCAACTGCAGTAGGCTTATCTGATTTTTTTAGTGGCGATTTTGCACCTTCTTAAAAATCTAGATTGGTTTATCCTGAGCTGGTATCACCGCTCAGTAAGAGATCATTGACCAGTCCCCCTGCACTAAAGGGTTCAGATCTGCTCAGGAACGCATTCCTTCACTTTCAGTAGCTCATCTATCTTATGGTATCTAGCCAGACCTCAGCTTTGCTACTGGAGAACTTGAAAAGCAGTGCAAAAAGACCACCTAGACCAATAGCAGTGATGCGGGCCCCTCTCCTGCACCCAAGGCTGACTCTCTTTCTTATGTTTATATTTACGGTCATAAATCCTGCATGCGACTTCAAGTTGAGCTTCTTAGTTATTTGGGTTTGGGCTAGTGAGTTGCATGCTCTGGGCTTTATTTTCGTCACCTTAAAGTCGGGGTAATAGTGCTGTACAAGAGTGCTGTGAGGGTTAAATGAGATTAGTGAGCATCTAAGTATTTCACCCCTGTGAGGGGCTGTGCAAGTCGTCATGGTCATGGGAGATGGAGACATCTGTTCACCTACATGATTTTGTACATTTGTTAATATGAAGACAACTGCCTGGTTCTAAACGTTGCCTCTGGAACTTCCCAAGTGTGGGACCTTGGTCCTGCCTCCTTGCCTCTCTGTGCCTTAGCGTCCCCCCTTGTAAGAGGGATACATGCATAAAGAAATGAATAAAGAGTGAATAGCACTATCATTTGCACCTACTTTGAATCCTAAAAACAACCCTGCAGAGTAGGTAACATTGTGTCTGTTTCATAGAGGAGGAAATTACAGATGAAAAATCATTTCCTTACAGGTAAAGAATTGGATAAAGAATCCAGGAAAGACAACTTCCCCAAGTACTTAGAAAGGAAATTGTCTGTCGGGTGTCTCTGTTTGGTGTCTGTCTCCAAAGCCCCCGGGCTTCCCCACCGTACTCTGCCGCATCTAACTCATCTAACTCGGGGCCTGACGCACAAGGAATTCCGTTCATTCATTAACTCGGTTTTAATTGCACTGCTGTTATATGTGATAGGCAAGGTAACCATTAGCTAGCTAAGCCTGCAATAGGAATTACTTTACTTGAACCAATTAGATTTTCTTTTTCTTTCTTTCTTTCTTTTTTTTAGAAACAGGTGTCTCGAGAGAATAAGGTAGAGTCTGATGGTTGAAAACTGCAGGGAAAGAAAGATCTATAGTTATTTTGCTAACCTCTAGCGATATTAGAGAGACTCAGAGTTTTTATCCTCAAGGCACACAGCCTAGTTGAAAAAACAGAGACCTGGACCACTGGCTAAAATCCATTGTGATCAGGGCATGGAAGTTTTCCCAGAGAACATTTTCTGTCGTGGTGAGTTCTCTTCGTGAACGGAGGTTACTGTAGTTACTTCAGAATTATCATACATGATGGGGCAATGAAACAAATATCAGTGTAGAAGTCATTGGGGTTATAAATGCTGCTCTTGCAATGATCTGTGTTGTTATTAAGATAAGGTCATTTGACTCTACTGAATCTCACAGCTCACCTCTAAGGGACTAGACCAATTCTTGTTTTCTTTATATTCTTCCTGGGAGGCCTGGGCAAAGTGTCAATCAGAAGTAGAGGGAGAGCCCTGGCTGGTGTAGTTCAATGGATTGAGCGCGAGCTGGGAACCAAAGGGTCGCCGGTTCGATTCCCAGTCAGGGCACATGCCTGGGTTGCGGGCCAGGCCCCTAGTGAGGGCCATGTGAGAGGCAACCACACATTGCTGTTTCTCTCCCTCTCTGTCTCCCTCCCTGCCCCCTCTCTAAAAATAAATAAAATCTATAAAAAAAAATAAGTAGAGGGAGAGATACAGAGATAGATATAGAGATCCTTGATCTTAAAGGATGAGTTACATTTAGTATCTCCACAGTTAGAAATATTTTTAAATCATCGTGTGTTTTCATGTCTTCCTCTAGCTTCTATGCACTAGATATCTGTGTTATTTATACACTCAGGTCTCCCTGTGCCTTTTTGAGAGTACTTTCTTACAGGAATTAATCTTTTCAATGCAGCCTCAAAAATAGGAAGAAACTGAGTCCCAAAACGATTGTGGCTAACCTCCAAGTGAGTCTGTGTTGGAACTCACTCCAGTGTTCCAGTCTGCACCCTGGGCCTGGCAATTCCTGGCAGGCTCAGTCTTATTTAGTTACGGGCTTCAGCGGAACCCTGAGTGTAAAAATTATTAACATTGCATAAGGCATTTCTGTTTTCATTATCCCATACGTTGATCTAATATTATGAAAAGGAATGCCAGGTATTCTTTCTATAGAGGTATATCCCCAAAGACAGTCCTTGTGAAGTTATGGGATGTCAGGTACAGCTAGCTAAACATTTTACTTTGTGTTTCCTTTATAAGCCTAAAGCAGCATGGTCAAGGTTCCTGATTTAGGGTCTGGTATTCCAATTAGCTCCTCTAGGCAGGAGTATGGCAGTTTCTCATCACTTTTTTGGAGCATCATTACTCAAATAGTTAGGGTACCCTTCAAAAAAGAAGAAATGGCTCCTGAGAAATAGGTGTAAAAGTGGAGTGATGGACTTACCATCCATTATATTTTCCAATATGTTCATTTATTTTAATGTCCTGAGTTTATTGTAATTGTTTCGACCATAGCATCCGTCATTATCATGTAGTGGAGGTAGATGGGGAGCTACCGCCAGGGCAGATATCTGGATCACTGTTCTTGCTCTAATAGTGACTGTGAGGATAGTCAGTGCCAAGCCAGCCAGCCTAGCAGCCTCTGCTAGCCAGCAGAATAACGTAACTGAAAGCTCAATGGGAAAATGCTCTGCAGAATACAATTTACAACTCTATTATTATCAATAAAATGTTAACAACTAAAGACAACTTTGGAAACTGGCAACAACTTTAAAGGCACTGCTTGCCCAGGCCTACCACACATAACATTTCTGTTGTTTAATTACATTGGATCCGCACTTGAAAAATATTATCTATTAAGATGTAATCCAAAATGTGATTTAGAAGCTTACGTTGTGTTAGGCCACTCAAATGCAGGAGAAGAGACCGCTCCGATCCTTGTCTTAATCTTAGATTTTAACAGTGGACTTCTAGCCTCTCGGTCACTCTCGGCATCGGCCTTCGGGGCTCCTAGTGGCATCCAAGCTGTGAGGACTTCCAGTCCAGGCCTTGGTAGCTGGGATTTTCTTTGCCAGCTGCACCATGAAGGTGGCTGATGCTGCTAAAGAAAACACAGTAGACTTCGGCTCTGGAGATCCTAGAATAAAGGGAAATTTCTGTACCTGAAAACTAGGGCTGCCAGTAATCATCAAGCTTGTTGCAGTGCCTGCTGGGAAAATCAGCCCCAGACGATAACATGGAGCATCTGTCCTGAAGTAAAGACCTGAGCCCTTGCAGGGATACGCAGTAAAGGGTCTGTTAGGGAGATGTCCACACCCCGAGTCACAGCCTATTTCAGGAATGTGAATGTGTGCACAGCTATGTACCCAGAAACCGCTTATCTTCTTGGGGACTGTAGGGTAAACAGAGTCAGTCAGGCTCCCTCACCCAGACGTCTGGGCAACTAAGAAGAGCAGTATTCCCACAGCCTTGAGACTGGGCACGCATGTGCAGAATCATGCTCTGTAATACGAGATTTTGGCACCCTGCCGGTTTGGGGTGCATTTAGTATATAAGGGAGTCGGGACGCCCTGCGGGTATGACACGTGGCTTGCGGTGAGCGTGGATCGCCCCACCCGAGAATAAAGGCCCGTCTGGCATCCCAACAGCTGCGCATGTGTTCCTCCATCTGCCCAAATCCCATGTGCACCTGTGTGGCCTTGAACACTTGCCACACAAGGACCAATTCCAAAACTGGGTCTCGACCTGAATCAGCCTCCTAAACATCAGGTCACACCCAATTCTTTAATTACTTAACACTAAGTTCCATGAGAACAAGGTCTATGCCTGATTTTCTTAACACCTCTGTTTCTGAGGCCTAAAATGGTACCAGGGAGTAGTAAGTAAAATTGAGTTGTTTGCCTAAATTTAAAAAAAAAAGCCCCAGAGCAGAGGACTTTGCTGTCTGTGGCCTTGGATTGTCTGCAGAACACCACGGCTACATCTCTTAAGGCTTTCTAAAGTGGACTCTGGCTTTCTGATTTTTTTGTACTTTTACTGCCAGATTTGTTTTCTAATTCTGAAATGCTTGCTGTTCCTGCCCCACAGAAACTTACAAACCAAAAGTGGTCGTGTTTACACCTGAAAAACTGGGCACCTAAGCATATATTTGCATGCTCTGGGGGAGCAATACAGAGAGGTGACATTTGAGCTGTCTCAGTGTTTCCAGAATTTTATTTGCATAAAAGTCCTGAAAAATATAATTGCTACTTCAGTTTCTGCTACTTACTTTAAGAGCACAAAAAATGAAAATACTTTCCTGCATGGTCTCCCATCATTATTTCGCGCTGGATGAATCTAGAACTTTGTCTCCAGCTATCTGAAGATTCAGATTTGGAAATGTTCAGGGTTACAAATAAGTCCACACACCGCCATGTTCATTTAATGAACATTTACTGAATGACCAGCACGGTGCTCAGAATGGGGATAAAATAGTCAACAAATTACCAAAGCCTCTCTGCCTCTATGGGGCAAACAGAGAAACAAATAACTTAGTAGACAGTGCTACTTAGCAAAAGCACTTAACCCACTGTAGGCAAATCCATCAAGAAATCCTGGAGGAAGTGCTGAAAAAGAGCAAGCGAGACAAAGCTAGGTACAGAGAGTAGAGGGAGGAAGGAGAGAGGCCAGGGAGTGCGAGGGCATACAGCTTTCAGGAAGCCCCAAGGAATATCATTCCATTCAAAGTAACAAGTATTTATTTTATATCCACAGTGTGGCTAACCCTCTGCCAAAAACCATGAAAAGTATTAAAGATGCACACTAACACGTATGCAAGGTGTATGAGCTCGTCCGGTGCTCAAAAGTTAAGGCCTGAATTAACACAAGAAGAACATTTGGTCACTCAGGATAAAGTGTCAGCATCAGGCCCAGAGGATGATACCTGGTGAAGCAGAAGCGACAGCGACATTGCCTGGAGCTGATTCTAGACAAATGTGTTACAGAGTATATAATAAGTTACAGTCATCACTGTGTTTGTCATGTAATGTCTTTTGAAAAAGAAGACCAACAAATAATTTCTGGGCAGACCTCGTTCATCACTTCCCCTCTCAACTAACTCTCTCCACCTCTAACCTGTAATCAAGTTGCCCTTGCTAGGCTTTGATCATCTCTCGCCTAAACTATGACAAGCCTCTAGTTAAAAACCAAAGTCGTGGGGATGTAATGTACAGCGTGGCAACCACGGTTAATGATAACGCGTTGCATAGTTGAAGTTTGCTAAGAGAGTAGATCTTAAACGTTTTCATCACAAGAAAAAAACTTTTGAAACTATGTATGGTGACTGATATTAACTAGAATTATTGTGGTGATCATTTTGCAATATATACAAATATCAAATCATTACCTTGTACACCTGAAACTAATATAACATTACACGTCATTATACCCGAAGGGGGGAAAAAAAGCGTTCTCATAGATCTGCCTACTTTGAATCTTTTCAAATTATGTTCTTTTAAAATTATCTGTCAGTTATCTTTTAAAAACACATATTCAATAATGTTCTCTGCCTAAAACCTTGGAGGGCTCCCAGATTTCTGACAGAGTCAAGTGCAACTTCATCAGCACGTCATTCAAGCTGTCTTACTCTCTGGTTCCAACTGCGTTTCCAGTCCTCTCCTCTCACCCTGCCTTCCAGACATGGTATTTCACAGATTTGCACTTTTTCACACTCTGCCTTCTGCCTCTTAAAACCCTAGTCACACCAAAACTCATTCCTAATATTTATTTGTGTTTATGTCCAGGTGTCACATACATGTTAGAATCCCCTACTGGGTTTTGCATCCTTAAGAAACAGAAACAGTGTTTTGTTTTGGTATACTGCTAGTTGCTAACAAGTATGTGTATAAGAAGTATTGAATTAAATTAATTACTTTAGAGAAAAATAATATATATCTGCATGTCTGTCTGTCTGTCTGTCCTTTTCATGTATCTTCTGGGAATTTATAATCCATTAATGATAGTAGCTAGCTATTATTTACAATGCATTGTCACTGCTAAAACAGATTTTTAAAAAAACGTACCTGCCTTTCAGGGATTTGATCGTTCAGTAGAGGAATGATATAAGAATGAGCCAAAGAGATAAAGAAGAGGAAAAGAAGACAAGATTTCTTTAAAAGGCATCAGGGCAATTGGCTGGTTGATTGAATCCCTTTTCTGTTCTACAAGTATTTCAAATAGCTTTCAAGATCCATCTCAAGTGATACCCCTTTTAATAACATGAAAGGCATCCAATAACTTAAATGTATAAATAAGCTGAAAGCAAAACAGAGATAAGGGGTATCACTTGAGATGGACCTTGAAAGATAACTGAATTTTGAATACTGGAAGAAAAAACATTGAGTTGAAGGTGAGGACATAAGACAGTGAGACAGAAAGCAGAGATATTGAAGGGGTTCAAAACGGACAACTTCAAACCACTCGAAACAACAGGGGATCTTATAAGATGGAAGGATTGAAAGATAACATTAGAGACTTGGTAAATTGTTATCAGGGAATTTTTATAGGAATCCTCCAAAAGGAATTGTCATGAAGTGCAGTCTGTTTGTGGTTTAGAAACAGGAGTCTGTGGAGACCTCACTCAGCGCAGTTTGGCAGCGCAGAGACAGTCTGAGGCGTGGCCGCGGACAGCGGTGGCAGAGGGGGCGGTGGCAGAGGGGGCGGTGGCAGAGGGGGCAGCCGTGCAGGGAGGGCCCCAGAGCACAGGGTCTGCGTCCTCAGCCGCCTACCAGGGGCCTGCCCTTCCTGCCTCCACCAGGTCCCTTCTCCTCTCCTGCGTCTCAGGCTTTCCCTCTTTATTTTCCTTCCTTCTGCCTGTAAACTTGTGTGTCTCCTATTTTAAAGAGAAAAAACGGAAGAAGAAAATAGAGCAATTCTCCCTTTATCCTTTCCTTCTCCAGGTGTGCTCCACATTTCCTCCTTTCTTACTCACCCTAACTTCTCCCAAAGTCATCGGTATTCACTGTCCCCGCTCCTTCCACCTCACAGTCTGCTTAGATCTGGCTTTTGTTCCCACAGTTCTCCTGAAAACCGTCCCTGTGATCCGTCTGAGCTGCTCTATATGACCAAATCAAAGGACTGTTTCCACTTTTTTTAGGATCTCACTGCCATACTTCACAGCTGGTTCCTGCCCTCATTTGGGAACTCTTTGCCCTCTTGACTTCTGTGGTAACACACTCACCTCTTTTCCTCATTATCTTCTTTTCCTTCCCTCTCACACAGGCTCCCCTGCAGGTGCTTCCATCCACCTCACACTCACGGGTACCACCTAGGTCCTGATCGCCCCCAAATCAACAACCGCAGCCTCCTCCACCAGCTGCCATCTCCACCTGCCGTTTCCATCGGCCCCTGACCACATCCCCAACAGAACACACCGTTCTTCCCCACTGCACTCCAAAATCGCCACCTCCTCCAGAGGTCTGTTTCTCCCGACCCCTGCACCCTGGCTTCCCCAAACTGGAGACCTAGCAGTCATCCTTGCTCCACCCTTCCCCCCCCTCCTTCCTGTATTCCATAATAAGTCCAATCAGTTTTAACTCTTCAGTATTTCTTTAATACAGAACCACCCTTGCTACTACTGCCCTAGTTCAGTCCATCATTGCCTTTTGTATTAATTGCTCTAAGAGTGCCTTAAACCGACCCCCCACTTCTGACCTCCAGTGTTATCCTTTCAGATCCACACTTCTCCTTCCAGGCACAGAACTGCTTGTTTACCTGCTGCCCAGGGCTAGAGGATGAAGCCATTAGGGATGCAGCAATACGAGTTTTACGAGTTTTACAAGGCTCACTACTTGGTGTTTCCCTCCCAGTTTCTCCAGCTGAAGTAACTGTCCCCACACTGTTTCTGGTCTGTCCTCCGGCCTCTGCCATTTCCCACGTCCCCCCGGCTAACTTTTACTCAACACTTGGTGTGTATCAGACATGTCACCCTCCCCAAAATGCTTTTCCTGATCCTGCCCATGTACTTCAGGAATCCTCTCTCTATACAACCATAATCATTGCCCTTCCTGTCATTAAAAAAAAATGATTCTCTACTTATATGCCTTCTTCCTTCCTGCCTCCCCCTTGTCGATTTTGAGCTCCTTTAAGAGAGAGAATGTCTTAAACACTTTTGAATTCTTAATGTTGAACAAAATGTGTGCAGTGTGGTAAGCTGTACAAGGACAGTACAGGTGAATTAGAGAATAAGTGACTGACTGACTAGAGGAATAGCCCCAGAAGACCAAGCAAGTTGCAGTATTTCTCATTACCCTCATATTTTTAAGCCAACCCACAGGCTTACCAATGGAAAGCTGTGTCTAGTTGTCATCTAGTGACGCGTGGCCCTTGTTTGGGTTAAATGGCCTTTAGTTTACAAAGGCGTGGCCTTTATTTCTCCTTTTCTACTCTCTCGGGGAGATACAGATCAGATGAGAGGTAACCGGACAGAGCAGAGCCGCTCAGGCTCCCTCACTGAGCTTACAGGCCTGACGCGGGTGCACCTGCGGAGTGAGGTGGGTGCCAGGTGATTAGACAAAGCTTACATGCTGGGAGCATTCCAGCTACATAATTTGTGGCACTCAGTTTAAAATGGAAATGTAGGGCCCTTTATTCAAAAAGCAGGGGTGAAAGTAACACCAAAATTACATATAAAACTTTTTCCTTTCTTCCTCAGTCTCTCTCCGGATTTGCCATGCTGTTGTTTAATTTACCGTTGAATGTTCGGAGCTAAAAGAAAGTTAAAACTTAATGTTATCAGCATAAATGTTGCCATTTTTAATATTGTGCAATGTCCATTTTAAATGCAAATGTGAGAGCATCTAATTGACATGCAGAATCAGCAAATTTGCGCAATTCCTATTTCATGACATCCAAATGATGCCTTGAGCTGGCCAAAAGAGACAAAGGTAAGCCAAACTCAAGAAGGCTAAAGGTTGGAAGGAAGGAGGGAGAAGGCCCCCGGGCCCAGCACCAGCCAAAGGAGCTCTCCCAGGCACAGACACTTGCAGAGGGAGGCAAACCCTCACAGCCCTGGGGCCCCGCCTCCTAATGCAGAAACAGGTGCCTCAGGGCAGACCCTGACTCTGGCTGAGAGCTCCTCCTCCCACCAGCCCCTGACCAATGAGCAGCCCCTGGGCCTGAGCAGGATCTGGGGAAGTCAAGCCTTTCCCAGGGGCCTGTCACTCCAATTCAAGGGAGACAGGGGACCTCCAAGGATTTTTAAATATCTGTGTCTGTTTCGGAACATGTTTGATACCTGGACTGAGGGTAAACTCAGGCCCTCTACCCAAGAGATGTTCCAGAGTCCTGCCAGCATTAGGGGCAAGGGATAGACAGGGAATACCATGCTTCACCCCGAGGTGCCATGAAGTGTGAGCACCCGACCCTAACTCCCACCATGTCAGTGCCTGGACCCATGCTGGGAGTGGGGAGAAGAGAAGCAGCAGTTTGGAGACCAGGTAGAGCAGGGAAGTCCAAGCAGCACTCAGGGGCCAGAAGCAGTGATGGGATTTTCAGTGGAACCCATCCTGGGAAGAGGTGAGAAACCCCACCAGTGCCCCAGTGTCCCAGCAGTCTTCACAAACAAAATGCAAATTCAGAGAAAAAAATGTGAAGAACTTCAAGACAGTAACCACAGAGTATTATACCCCAAGCATTAAACCCCTTCTGAGCCTGGGGCCCTATGGGATGCCCAATGAAGCGTCTTGAGCATGGCCACAAAGCTAAGGAAGTGGCAATGCCAGGAATAAAACCTACATTTGTTTTCTACCACACATGCTGCCTCTTTCCAAATAGACTATTTCTGGCAAAAACAACATAAAACTAGATTTACAGCTCTATGTATGTAACGGGGGGGGGAAAGTAGTTCCTAGCAGGCATGCTTTATTTTTAGCAATTTTACTTCATAGTTTATAAAGCAATTTCATCAGCATTACGCACCACGTCCCTAAAGGTAGGTGTCACTGTCATCCCCAGTTTACAGATGACGAGAGGAAGCGTAGTTGTCCAGAGTCACTCTGCTACTAAAGAACAAAACTGTAATGTGAACCCAGGAGCCCCAAATTCCACATTCTTTTTCATAATCTCCAAGCCCTTGGTAGAGATTGTGGGGAAGGTGAGTGCAGACCGCTGGACCAGCAGGGAGAGACTGCATCCGCCTGCACCCAGTTCCCCGTGGAAGACAAGTTGTCCAGACACTGTGGGATACGGGAAGGCCTGACCTGCTGCTCGCGTTACCCTCCTGATTGTCACCACACCAGCTCCACCACTCACTCTATGGTCTCGGTCAAGTTCTTAGGTATCAATAAACGTCAGTTTTCTCATGTGTAAAATGGGAGCATTAATAGTAATATTTATTTCACAGAATTTTTCTGAGGATTAAAGCAGTGCTGGCTCACAGTCAATATTCCATGAATATTATCAGCTGTTATTATTATTGTTGTTGTTATGAATTCAGTTGGTGCAGTTGGCTGAAGCCAAGTCGTTGTCCTCTATCATCATTAAAGGAATGTGTCTCTGAACACTCATTTAAAGAAAATGCTTCCTCCAAACAAGAAGAATTATTCTTCAGACAATATAAGTACATGAGTAGATTTATCTTCTGCTCCAGAATAGGTGTTATGTCAGAGGCAACATCTGGGCCAACTTCATCATTGTTCAGTGGAGAAAATTAAGTCCAAGGAAGTTAAATGACTTTTCTAAGTTTACACAATTAGTTAGTGATAAGCCAGGACTCCTAATTCCATGCTTATTTCCACTGAATGCTGCTTCTGCAAGAGAAAACATAACTCCATTACTATTGTTCCTTTGGAGTATACTTCTGCATTTTCATAACATGGCATGATTGTGATAATTGTATATTCTTCTCATTTTGTTCATTGTAATTGATCTTCATGGTCATTATGATGATTCTTACACCATAAATAATGATTTAATCTCATTTCTGCTTCTTGTACACATACATTGAAGTCTACACCAGTATTATTTTCACAGTAAGTTCTATTTTTCCCTGCCGGATAGGAAATATTTTTGAGCCATATGGGATCCTAATTCTCTAAATGCTTTTAGACTATCAGATGTCTCAACTGACAGTCCTGGATAAAACTCAAATCATGAGAATTTGCAAAACTGAAAAGAAATTAAGAACATTTTGGTGTTATCATGTACCGGAAATTCCATCTTTATATTTCCTTCAATTAAGGAAACATTTTGACATCCTAAACATTAGAATTTTCAGCTCAAACTTTTTAAGCCACTTCATACAAACTTACTTAGTTTTCTTTAGACTGGTCTTTTTATAAATCTGTGCTTCATGTTTTTATTTATGCATTCATCCTTTCAAGTTTTTATTTTATTTAAAGTTTAGCAAACAGGTGATAGGGAAGATGCAAAAATACTTAAGGCATGATCATTTCTCCCCAAAAGGTAGCTGCCCAATGAAGAATACAGGACACGTAACATCAAGCAGAAAGACATAGGAGACTCTGTGGCCTATTTAACAATGGCTTTGACCTAGACAAGACATGTTCATCTTTAATAATGCTCAGCTTAGTATGAAGAGCTTTATGAGGCACCAGTTGAATATTTTAAAAGTAAAACCCAAGAACTTCTCTGTTTAATTAGGAAACTTTGGCAAGGAGACATTTAATATGCGCTAGGAGAAGAGCTGTCTCCCTTTTCTTTCTCCCCTCTCTCGTTCTGGTCAGCTAGTATTATTTAGTGAAGAAAATGTTGGGAGAAAATGAGGCAAGAGTATCCTTCATGGTATGAATGCTAAGCAATGGAAAGGGGTATTTATGTGCCTTGCACCAATTTTCCCTTTATATTCAACCCAAGGCCAAATGGTGGAACCAGACAGCTCCTCGAGGGACTCTTCCTTGTCGTGATTTTGCTCAGCTTTCAGCTGAACCCCTTGGTTGGCTTGGCCTCCTGCCTGTCTAACCCACAGTGACCATCTCCCCACACTTAATCCCAATGTTGCCGTGTGTCTTAGTCCATTTGGGGTGCTCTTACAAAATACCATAGGCAGGCTCATAAACAATAGAAATTTCTCACAGTTCTGGAGCCTGGAAGTCCAAGATCAAGGCACTGGCAGATGAGGCAGATGAGAGCCCACTTCCGCAAGAGGCAGTTTTATAAATTGACACCTCCCCCTCCTAATTTTTATTCCTTCTAGTATCCCTTCTCTGTTCTTTGTGGTTATCATGCCCAGGTGTGTCTAAGGTAAATTTGAAATACCCTGCTGCCTCCATTATGACGCCATTGCATGCTATAGTAACATCCTCATCGTTATTTTCACCGACAGATCAGCAGTGGTCAGAGCAGCTTGGGTGCAACAGATGGAGAGAGCTTTAAATGGCCTTTCTCATCCGGGGACTAGTTCTCTTATAGCCAGTGCTTGGCCTCTTACAGATATCCAGTGGGGACATTTGTTTTTGATGACCACGGACTGTGAACTCACCTCTGATACTTCGTATAAACAATTGGCCCCCCCTCAACCTGGGGGAAGTCCACAGCCACTTTCATATGGACGCTGGAGGGTACCAGGTGAATTTTTCCCTTTTAATCAGAAAAGCAAAAGCTTTTCTAGAAGTTTCCCAGTGGGCAAGTACTGTCACATGTCCAACCGTAGCTTCGAGGCAGGCTGAGAACATTCAGTGTGTCCAGCCTCCGTAGCAACGTCTGCCACAACTTAGAAAGAGAGTTGCTGAGTAAAATTATGTTTTAATAGGTTTTACTGCACTCAATCTCTGTCTACAATTGTATCGGTTTATACCCTATATCAAAGACCATTCTGACTTTTAATTTTGCCATCTGGCTTTCTTTTTAATTCCAGTGAAAAATTATATTTAGTTCGGAAACTTGATTCCCACTTCCCATGGCTCTCAACAAGTTATCTTTCGTCACATTTCCCTCAGATTTAGATGTTTCGGGGCTGTCACTTCAATTTGGGCTGTTGAGCCTAACTTCCCTATCACCCAGTTCCTGCATCCATTCTTCACACCACAGCCAGTTAAAAGTGTAAGCCAGCTTACGTCCTTCCATGCTTCCCACTGCACTTAGACTAAAGTCAAAGTCCGTATAGGGTCCTCGAGACCCTGCATCACCTAATGTCCTGTTTCCCCGTCAGTCACCAAAGCCAAGTCTCACTAGCCTTCTGTCCGTCTGTTCCTAGAAAAGGCCTGGCTCTTTTCTCACCCCGTTGCTTGTTCTCCTGCGGTTCCCTCTGCCCTCCATGCTCTTCCAATGGCTCTGACCCTGGTTGGGCCGCTCCTTCCCATTTCTCACAACTCAGCTTACACGTCCCTTTCTCAGAGGGCCTTTCCCGGCTGGTCCTCTAATGTAGTCTCCCAACAAGGGGAACCTTGTCATTTTTTTAAACCACATCACTATATTAATTTTCTTTAGAGCACTTTTTACTACCTGTGTAATCTTGGGCACATTATTAGCTTCTCTGTGTCTTTAATTATTCATTTGTAAATAAGAGTGATAATTGTACCAACCTCGAGGGTTGTTCTGGGCAGTAAACAAGGTAAAGCACTTAATAGTGCTTGGCATATATAAAACGTTGCTAAGTGATAATCACCTGTATTATTTTCTATTTGGTTAGTTTGCTGTTTTCTCCACTAGACTGTAAACTTTAAAAGTAGAGGGGCCTTTTCTGTCCTGTTCTCAGTGAGCCCCCAGACCTAGCCCAGTGCCTGGTACATAGTGAATACTCACAAAATATTAACTGAACAAATATATGTTGAAGAAATGAAGGAGTGGCAGCTCATTTCCAGAATTCACTGGCCTCCTCTCTAAGACATCCAGATTAAGAGCGAGCGCACGCGCACGCGCGCGCACACATACACACACACACACACACACACACACACAAACCAACACAATTCTAGATAAATTAGAACTTCTGTATTTTGTCTGGCAGCACTCCTTCCCTCACTACCAGCTCCATCCTTAATAAACAACACTTTCTCTCTCTCCTTTCCTTCCTGCCTTTCTCGTCCTCTCTGCTCCTCTTCTGTTAAGTTTATTTGGCTGTGTCTGATTTATCAGGCTACCCATCACCCTTAAATCTCAAGGCATCTGCTGTTGGAGGACAACCATCTCCCGGAGGCACTCATGAGTCGCCTTTATGCTGGTCTACCTGCTCCCAGGGGTCTAGTCTGTGCACCGTCACCGCCACAGGCTCCTTCAACCTCAATAGCCTCCTCGGGACTGCAACTGACTCTCTTTTCTCTGGATATCACAACACATTAAGTTAGAGACACACATGTCCTTAATTTGTTTCCAGGCATGCTCTGCCTTACTAATTAATTTTCACAAATCCTCCATCTTAAATCCTCACTTTGAAAGACATCTACAGGAAGATACCCAAACATGGTCCTGACCACGAGGACTCCACGTTCCCAGGTGGTCACGCGGACGGTTGGACAAGGCTCTACGGAAGAGCTGAGACATGCCCACTCAACACCGTGCTTTATCTCCCGCCTCCCTCCCCAGTGCTGGCTCAGAACAGGGCAGGTTACTCAGTGCTTTAGCCAGAAATGTCCTGGGTCACTTATCTTAACAGGCTTGGCTCTAGATGACACTAAGGTGATTGGAAGAACTAACTGCTTAATTTTTCAGAAGGCAATTCATTTGAAATGAAATGTGTTGGAGAAACGGTGGCAGTCACTCTCAGGGGTCGGTGCATCAATAGCTGTCAGGCTGTGTGTGTGAAAATAGGGCCGTGGGAGTTACTTCTGGGCACTGTCGCACATCTACTGAGTCCGTCCAGAAAACGTCCCCTCCTACACATCTGCTCCCCTTCTGCAGTGCAGGAAGCGTGACGATCAGCATCTGACAGAAGCAAACACCGGCCCCAGGTCCATCGCACACTAACTGTGTGCACTTGGCTACATTGTTTCACACAGCTCTGAGACTCAGTTTCCTCGTCTACAGAACAAGGATGCCATTACCTACCTTACAAGATCATTGTATGGTTTGTAAGTGAGATGAACAAAGTACCCGTTACTCAGTGGTTCATGGCTGGTAGTTCATCATTTCAGGCTCTATTTCTGGCTCCATCACCTGTGCTTGTGTTGGTCACACCCAGGGGAAATTCCTTTTGCTTCTCCCAGGAGGAGCCCTTCCTTTTGGAGATCAGTGTCGCCAGTGAGAGGTCATTTGCAGGGGGAGCCTGTTGTAAATTCAAAGGTGCCATATTCTTCTTCTTTTAAGGTCAGGGTGTGGCACAGACATGGACAACAGTGTGGTGACAGCCAGAGGGAGAGG
Organism: Micronycteris hirsuta; assembly: GCA_004026765.1. NCBI lineage: Eukaryota > Metazoa > Chordata > Mammalia > Chiroptera > Phyllostomidae > Micronycteris > Micronycteris hirsuta. The sequence continues at coordinate 55,884 of PVJI01007234.1, read as the reverse complement.
GGCGTGGGGGAGGTGGAAGTGGGCAAGGCGGGTACAAATAGGGATGGAAAGAGACTTCACTTTGGGTGATCAGCACACGATACAGTGTGCAGATGATGTTTTATTAAGCCGTACACTTGAAACTTGTATGTTTTTATAAACCAAGATCCCTCCCAATAAACTCAATTAAAAAAAAATTAAGGTGTCCAAACTAACCTAATCGCTGCTCACTTTTCTCTTGTGAGACACTGAGAAATATTCAGCATATTCAACGCAAGAACAAAATCGGATGCCTGCCAAGACTATGGGCAGCCTACCCAAGGAAAATTCCTTTTCAATACTTCACAGCTTGTGATCGGAAAAGGACACAGGACAGCTGCTAACTGTTTTTCTTTCATCTCCACTTTTGGCGTATTATTCTAATAGCTCTCCCATCACACCCAGTCTGAAGCATAGTGGGAGCTAACAGAGCAGGACTGAGGTGTCCCCCAACCCCATCTTCACCCCCTGCTCAGACTGAGCTGCTGGAGAGACCATTTAAAGCATTTAATATCCGCCCTACCCCTTTTGGGGGTGGTGTAACCCAGGCTAGACTTCACGCTTCAAAAGAGGGAAGTTAAAGCTCTGTGGTTAGTTAGGAATGGCTCAGACTAGGAAAGCCCCCAGGTTCCTGCCAGCCCTGGTTCTGTGACTCAGTGAGCAGAAAGGACTGGAGCAGAGGAGGGAAGAGTGGATCCCACAGCTTTCCAAATGCTCTTCTACACAGAGGGAGTCATTGTTGCTCAAACACTGTGAAATCAGACATAAAGGAAGTTGGAACACTGGCTTTCAAATGTGATTTTCATACGGCTCTAAAGGGAAATATGAATGATTCAGGTCCAGCCTCCTTTTTTTACTGAAACTCTTCGCTCCTACTCGAATCCCCCTGGAGGCTGTAACAGGTAAGCGTCCCGCCCAGGGAGCAAGTTCTTTAACTGCCTACATCATAGAGGCGTTGTGAGAACTAAATGAGCTGATGTCTGTGATGTGCTGGGAATGGGGTCTGGCAGGGAGTGAGAAGTCAGTGTGCACTTCATGCTCACTGATACCAACCGCTCTAAGTGTGAAAACTGAAAGAAGACAGTACGTGTTGATAAGCTCTTTACTTTCACATGTATATATCTAAAGAAGAATAAGAACATGAAAACAAGTTTTGTTCACATCAGCTTTTCTTCTTGCAGGGCTTGCTGGCTAACATCCTTAAAAATAAACAGACAGGCCTCCCCTCTTGCAGCTACAGAACTTTTGACCAAGACAGTACACGTGACTGTGTAAATGACTTTGCCATCTTTTACAAATGTAGATAATCCTAAGATCTACAGGAATACATGTCTCAAAGGAATCCTAGCTGTAATTTATGATATCACCAAGCCTGTTCAATACTTCAACAAATAAATACCTAACTACTTAAATATGCCTGCTTAGCCCTGATAGAAGCTAAGAGATAGCATTGTTATTTCAAGAATATTATATATGCAGCATTTCCCTGCTATCCAAAAGTGGAGTGTACCTGTGAAAACTTTTTAAAGTGGAAGCGGCATAAAGCACACGTATAATGTCTTTTTTTGTTCGCCATGATTGAAATGCTTAATTATGTCCAGTTTTACATTAAGTGTAACACCCTTACGAGCTCTCTTACGCTTCTCGGATACCTTAGGCCATGTCTTGCTAAGGGATGCACAGAGATTTGCAATGAAGCCCTGATGCTCCCAGAGTTCAAAGCTGTGACGGGCTGATCCTGAGACTCTGAGCACGGTTCCCGGGGAAGGAGCTTGGGGGGGCCATTCTGCCTACTCAGGGTGCAGCTGTCTCTCTAATGGTTCCCTGCAAAGCAAACACTGGACACTATTTTTGCTCTTTTCCTTAAAATCAAAACTGCTCTTCAGATTTCTTTTGGTTAGCAAACAGAGGTACTGACGTAAGTCTTTCATAAAAGCCAGTGGTATAATGTGAATTTTTGAAAAGCAAGGGGATACTTGTAGTTTTATATACCACCCTGTCATTTATGCTGTAAAAATTATATTAAAATAAACTGAAATATATGTTTTTCCATGTGTGAGTTTGTAAGACCTTAGTGTCGTTTTATTATACAAATATTCTATCTTAAATATTTAAATACTTAAAGTCACACAAACTGCAGAGAAGAATCTAGCTTAGTTCATTACAGAGCAAAAGAAATTTTCTCCGATAATAGCATCCTCTTGATAATTTTTCAGGCTTGGAATAAAAAGAATAAATAACATCCAACTCAAGCTTATATTAAGAAGAAAACAGTTCTCTATGATCCTTCAATATGTTTCGCAAGTATTTTATATAATATGCAATGTGAAGAAAGGTTTCTAAATGAACAAGATATGTATGGTACTAAGGTGGTTAAAAATAAGAGAAGTTTTTGAGCTGGAGTTCTAGGAGACAGAAGCAGTCAGCACAGATATTGTTGAAAGATGATTTCAATAGCTATTCTATTTCTAATGGATCATTGAGTGCAAAACATTGCTTTTTATTCTATTTGGTCATCTTATTAGTTTGCCACGGCTGAAAAATATATAATATATAAATTACTCTCCACGTGGTCAGAGAAACTTCAGCTTCTAGCTCTCCATACACAAATGTTAGATTGTATTTCTTTACTCCATAATTTAAGAAAGCAATAAAGACCCCCTGGATTAGATATTTCTTGTCAGTAAAGGAACATCTGTTCTAAAAACACTGCCTTGGGCCTTTGATCCTTCTAGTAAGTCATTAACTAAACAACTTCATCTACTGATTATTATTCCCGAAACATGCTGTGCAACGTGCCTGGTACCATGCTAAGAAAATAAGTAATTTTTCAATTTGATTTGTCATTTTGGTAGCATAGATTTCTAACCCCATACTAAAGGAACATTAATGAAAGTAGAACTAGTTGCTAATTTGTTTTAATGGCTGAAAGATTAGGAGAGAATTTGCTGAAGACCATAAATGTAATGTTCATGGACTTTGACTAAGAAGCACATCAATTATATCCTGAGAACGATGCATGAGTGTTTCTGACTCCCCGCGCTTGATTCCCTGTTACCTCACCGCTTTTGTCCACTCATTGTGATTCAGCCAGCTTCCATGTCTTCAGCTATAGAGAAGCACCATCGAAAAGAACTTGCTATAATGAGGGAAAGGCCCTGGACTTGCGCTGTCCAGTACAGTAACCAGCAGCCACATGTGGCCAGTGAGTCCTTGAAATGAGAATTGAAAGATTCAAGTAGATATGGCACTTGAGAGGTCACTGCTGACCCTAGGCAGAGACATTCTATGGAGTTAATGGGGGTAGATGCTTATGGTGGTGGGTCGAGGGGCCTTTGGGGGGTGAGGAAGTAGAGGCGGCACCTGTGCTGCGGAGTGGGGGCAGAGTGCAGCAGAGCAGGAGGTGAAGCAGAGGATGGACAGATCAAAGCTCTACTCCCAAAACCATTGATCCGGCAGCCATGTGAAAACTGGACGGAGGAGGGAGAAAGCTAGAGTTTATGTTCGGTTTTATTTTTTTTTATTGTTGTTCAATTACAGTTGTCCCAATTTTCCCCCCTTGATGTTCAAGAAAAAAATGAGTTAAGCTGAGATTGTCTTACATTTAGTGAAGGCAAGTGACAATGTAAGAATAAATTTCCCCTCCCTCGGAAAAATGGAAATGTTTATTGTCCCTAATGGTGTGACTGTTACCCAAGAACAAACAAAATGGTTAGTTGTAAGACTTGAAACATTTAATTTTTTCTCTGGAAAGCTGTGAGAATCCATGACATTACAAAAATAAGGTATTCTCTCATTGCCTAATAAGAAATTGTGTAAGTTCCTAGTACTGAGATGAATTTGTCAAAATAAATGCATTCTTGCACTTCTCTATAATTACTTCTTAAAGCTAACTTTAGGTTACAAGTTCTAAAACAATAAAATGTACTTTTGAATTATACAATCTATTCTTACATACAATAATACTAATCAAAAGTTGGACATGGCTGAAATCATGGCATTTAGAACCAAAAGGATGTCCATTAAAGTGCTTCATTTTATGGGAGGGACCACAGGCTTACAAGTAATAAATGGCTTAGCCAAGTTTACGCCGACAAGACTCCTATCCACATCTTTAGATTCCAAGCCTGGTGCTGTTTTGAACAAAAGACTGGCTAGGTGATGCACCGGGATATTTTTGGTATCCCTATATATTAAAATAAGAGTAAAAATAGAAAATTTATAACATGTCTCTTCGGGGACAGTGAATAATTTTCTTTGCATTTCTACAATTAGTACCATTTCCCCCAGGCACATTCTTACCATTTGCATTTTTGCTCCCTATCATTTTCACTCATTTTTCAAAAATGCTTGGTATTTATCCTGTATGCTAGGAAATTTAACCCAAGGAGAGGTCTAACTCCCCTCAGTTCTTCTGAAAGGTTCCTCCCTTACTGAAGATAAAGAAGATGGTATATTGGTAGGTAAGAGAAAGAAAAGTAGTCTTTAAATCTCAGTTCTTCCAATCACTTCAGTATTCAAACACTGAAATCAAGTTTTCAGGATTACCTGTAGGTAGCAGCTAATTCAGACTATAGGATCCCGGTGTGCTCTGTGTTTGTACAAAGAAACCAGGTCCTGTATTTTCTGAGCTGAAGTTGTAGGCTGGTGATTTAGTCCATGGAAAACCTGGTCATGGTCTAAAACACAAAGGGCCAAAGGTTTTTTGTTACTATTTTTTTGTTTTAAGAACCGGATAACTCCTTTTGGAAAGTCCCTCAAAGCATAAAAGTCAAATGTGAATTGTACCATATATCCCGCTTATGACACACTAGTCCATTTCTGAAAATAACGCCATTTCAAAATGAAGTCATTTGTATTCTTAGCCATGCTCTATTGTGTGCACTGAGTAATTTCTTGAAAGCAATGTTTCCTATGGCATATTGCCAAGACTGGCTTTATTTGTTTTTCATTAGGCTTTTCATTATCATGCTGCTATGTACCTGGATTGCTCGGCCTCCTCCAGGAACGCCAGGGTCGCTTAAGCCTAGGAATGATACTAGGAGTAGGTAGAAGGTTTTTGTCCACGTTAAATCCCTAGCTATGGTAAAATTCTAATGGTCTTCATTTTTCTAAGACCAGTCATTGATCCATTTATAATGTAGCCTGATATTAAATTGTTTACATTCATGTATTCTGTCCCTGTCCAGGGAAAGATGTTAGTCTCACTTTGCAGCACACTAGACTGACCCCCTCTCCTTTATTAGCTCAAGAAAAGGCATCAGGAACCATCCGTCTTGCCCAAGCCTGGAACCAGTGTGCATTCTGCGTGTCTTCATCATTCCACATATTCAATGGCCAATTCGCACTTCTTGATAGTTTTCAAGTCCTCTTACTTCTGTCTGTCTCCCATGACCACTACCTCAGTCTAAGCCCACATCATCTCTGTAACAACTGCAGTGGCCTCCTAATGGTCTCCCTGCCCTCCCCCTCCCCACCCCGGGTTGACCTGTCGAACTCATTTGCTTCTGCTATAAATGTTCATCAGTACCCACTGCTCTCCACAAATGGGTATTCTGTAATTTCTGTTCATAAGTGTTTTTGTATTACACATTAAGAGGGAAGAGTTTGATTTGTCCAAAAAAACAGTGATCTGAATTTTTGAACTTTTCTGTAGACTCCTCAATTTAAAGGGAAACTAGCTTACAAACCCCAATAGACAAAAAGAAGCATTCTATAAATTTTTGTATAGTAATCAGAGGTATAAATAAATTCAATGAAATCAGAGAATTTTAGGACCAGCTTGTCCTTGCAGATTGTGTAGCTCAACTTCATCATTTTATAGATAAGCAAATCGAGACCCAGCCACAGAAAACAAAGTGATCTTTCTAAGTTTGGGATCTCATGATATAACTCCTTAAAATCTGTCTGTGGACCCCCACATGGGCAGGACAAAGGCTGCGTTCCTCAGCCTGCCAGGCAGTGTCTATATGTCTAGCCTTGGCTGACCTTTCCACTCTGACCTTTCGGTCCTCTCTTCAACTTATCCCAGAACTTGATGCTCCTGAGGACACTCTGTTCTTTTTTTAGCTGTAGTACCATACTTATAATCTCTCCCCTGTCCTTTCTCTTTGGAATGCTAAGTCCTCACCGTCCTTCAGATACCTGATTAGACATCATCTCCTCTGAGTCATTCCCCCAATCCCTCCGGGCTCTCCAGTATGTGTCACCATCACGGCACATTTATTCCACCTGCCTTCGCACACTCTGTCTCCATCACCACACTGGAAGGAGTAAAGACAGCTGTGGGCTGGGGCCTGCATCTTATTCACTGTTCTATTCCCACATCTGGACCAGGTGTCTGGTATCCAATATTTTAGGATCACGACTCACTTTAACTTGCTTTGTATATGCAATTTTTCCATCTGCTCACAATATCTATTTTCCTGTGGGGAAAAACAAAACTGATTCATTCCCATCAATGTGTAGGTTACTGATAGCTCTAAAAAAAGCACACTTCCTAGAAGCATTTACATTTTTAGAGGGATGAAGTTTTAAATCATAGGAATGAATCCCTGGTGCAGAAAATCCGATTGGAAATCATCAGCCAGGAGAGTCTTGGGGAGGGAAAGGAGGTTTTCCCAGAACTTTCAACACAGGGGACCCCCACAGAAAAATGACTCCGTTTTTGTCTATAAAACTCACATCACATCATCACATGTTGGCTCTTTGTCTCTGTATTAAATAAATCATTATTTGCCATAGTAAAAATGCTTGATTTAACCTATAACATTTCTGGTATTGTTGCAGGGAAGCAATGTTATGGAAGATCAGGATTTATTGGAAATTGGGATCCTTAATTCTGGACATAGACAAAGAATTCTACAGGCAATCCAGCTCCTTCCAAAGGTAAGCAACACTTTAGTACCTTCCCCCTAAGTACAGCCCCAGTGGTTGAAGTCCAGATGTGCAAGGGGTGTTAGTATTTAGGACAACCTTTCTCCAGATTGATGCCACTCCCCAAAGCAGGTCTTCTCAGGTTCAAGTAGACAGTCAGCATCGCAAGACTACTATGGGGCGTACTCAGCTTTAGATTTTACCTCTGAAGATGCAATTCAGGAAGCACCAGTGGCCCGCAGCACAGCTTCAGAGTCTCTCTTCAGTGGGACCCTTATTCAGTACAAACACCAGTCCAGGCCCCTCGGTCTCAAGAAGATAAAATCAATATCGGGTGGATTTGGGAAAGTTCCTGGATTAGAAACCTCATGACCAGTAAGAAACAGTATTTCTTTTTTTAAAATTTGGTCTTTTTTGGTATTTTTTCCATTACCATTTAATCTCTTTATACCCCTCCCCCCAGCAATCACCACACTGCTGTCCATGAGTCCTTTTTCCTTTTTCCTCAGTCCCTCCACCCCGTAACACCCCCTGCCTCTCCACCCCAGCTGTCATCCTGCTCTCTGTCTCTTGTAACAACTCCAGAGGCTTCGCCTCCAGGGACAAGGGACCTGCCTAATTACAGGAGTCATCATTCGGGAAGTCCACCATCCCCATCAGGTATTTATAGTTCATGTATAAATCTTCCCAGTCCAGATGCCTTTTGTAAGCAGTATGTTACCTAGCAACAGAGTTGACCTTCTGTGTCCAGATAAGGTTTCATAGGAGCCTAAAGCAAGAGGTAGGATCTGAGCACTGGTCTTCCAGACAGGTAGGATTTTAATTGGTAATGAAAAGAAAAGGCGTTTCAGAGGCCAGCGGGAAGCATATAAATACAGGTAGGGCCAGGCAACAAACTGCCAGAAGTGTTAGGGGAATAATGATACTGTGTGACTTTAGATCCGATGGGATTCACACAACGACATGAATGTACTTAATGCCACTACACAGTAAACATAAATATGGTTAAAGTGGTGAATTTTAGGTTTTGCTATTTTTTTTTCAGCACATTTTGAAAGATAACTTTTCAAAAAAGAAGAAAAAATCCAATTTGGTTAAAATAATTGGAGAGTGAAGTTAGAGATAAAACAGAAAGTGTAGGTTGGGTCCATTGGTGTCAGGCTAAGGAACTGGAAATTTATTCTGTAAGCGCTGGGGAGCAGACATGACTGGAATGCTTTAGGTCGGTTAATTCTGGAGGAGTGTACAATCAGAATTAGAAGGAGGGAAAGTCAAGGTGGGGTCACCCATCTGGGGAAAGATTCGGGTGGGGTGGGCAGCTTTGAGGCCAGGTAGCAGAATGGGAAAGATAAATATTAACTACTGTTTCTAAGGAAGTGATCTGATGAAATTTGCCAACTGACAATAAACTGAGTTTCTACCGATAGAAACTTTACACTTTTGCAAATTCAAAGTGAGCCAAGCATGCAAAGGAGTTTAACCATACAGTTTTCTACACTAAAAGGAAAAAGTAAAACATCCTTAGAAGTAATTCTAGAAGTAATTCTTATGTGTATTGTTTACCTCACTACTTTTGTACCTTTACTTAAAATATTACTTTCTTGGCAAGCTTTCTCCTTACTGTAAGCAAGGGCTCTGCACTATGATAACCCCAGCACCCAGACCAGTGCTCAGCCCATGGCAGGCACTCAATACATGAATCAGTGAATGATTCCCCCCCTCGTCACAGTGCTGCCCATGACGGAAGTTCGGCTCGAATAGTTCCATATCTCTTCCTTTGTGAAACTGCTGCTAAAGTGGAACCACCTCTCACCACCTTGGTGATTATCACCCTAGTTCAAACCAACTGCTTCTAACTGGACCACACTAGATGCTAACCTGTCCTCTGTAGGTTAGGCTACTTGAGTCCATTCTTGCTTGGTTCTCTCTAGCCTGGGCAGCTCACAGATGCCTCATCTCTGCCCCAGTTACCCTTCTTACCGCTCTACAGTTCAGTTTCCACACAGCGTCAGGACAATCATGCCACATGCCACCGTCTGCTTAAAATCCCCCGTGGCCTACCAAACTCGGCAGCATCTGGCCCCTTCCCACGTCCGTGACTGCATCTCTCACTCTCCCTGTCTCCTGCACTCAAGTCATGTGCTGTCTGTTTGGTCCCAAACATGCCGAGCACAGTTTGCCTCAAGGTCTTTCCACATTGGTCTCTGCCGGGGAAGCCTTAACTTCAGATCTTCATTCACTTGCTTCTGTGCATTATCATGTCTCTATTCAGCCACTACCTCCTCACAGAGACCTCATGATCTCAAAGTCACACTCCTTGCTCATGATCACTGTACTTCGTATTGTCCTTCTTTAGTTTTTTTCTCCAAAGCACTTATGGCTGCCCGAAGTTATATTATTTGTTTGTCATCTTTCTTATTTTCCATTTCTCCCCAAGGATGCCAGGTGCAGGAGGTCAGGGACCATGACTGTCTTTTCCCTTCTACATACCCACTCCCTGGAACAGTGCCTGGCACAGAGTAGGTGGTCAACAATATTTGTGGAATGAAGGAATACACTGCTCTCTCTTTCCTCTGAGATTTGATAGTTCTATACGTGTTCTGTCTGAAAGTACTGATAATATTATCATAAGCATCCTGAGGGCAGAAACAATGTCACATCCATCCTTGAATTTTCCACTGTGCTTGCACATTAAAAGAATGAAAGAATGAATGATTGAATAAATGGATATTTTCCTCGCATGTTATTCAAATATAATTTTTTAAATCAAAGAGTGCCTCAATTTAAAAACATATCTGTAAGCCTATACATGCCATTTGATGTGAAACAAAAGAACTTGAACATAGAATTATTTAGAGAATAAATGAAGTGTTTACTTTTAAGACAGAATATCATTCCCACTAGAGAAAAACAATATAATAGAAACAATACAAAATTAAGCTTCCATCAAGAGGCTGGTGCAAAGTGCTCACTGTGCACCCAAATGCACGCAGAACACATAAAAACATTTGAACACGTGCTCAGCAGCACAAACAGAATGTTACCGTGCTACAAATGGATGCTTTGCTTTCTTAGGTAATGAGCCCAATCTTCAGATGGTTAATAGCGTCATTTTACTGCCAGCAAATTCATTTGCATTCACTCCAACTTCGCACTGCCAAGAAAGGGACAAAATGCCTTCTCATTTTGTCTGTGCAATTTGGGTCTTCAGAGTATACGTGTTCTTCATCTGTCATGAAAAATATTCCGTGATTGCTACCTGAGATCCTTTAATTAACATATTGTATTTTGGAACAGGGGAGATTGTTCCTTAACAGAGAAAAGGTAATTTTCTAAGTGCAATCTTGATCTGTTAGCACACTTCAAAGCATGTGTTTCATGCTTTATATGTGTATTTATTGTTTCACGTTTCAAAGACAAAAGTTTATTCCTTTGGTAAGAATGGTTGTTCTGTAATATGCCCTTCTTATATTGAAATATTCAGCACTGCAAAGTTCTGCATGTCCTCGGGTACACTGGATACATTGAACACGGAGAATACATTCGACACATTGTAAGCATAGACACCTTTAGAACAATAAGCACATTAATTCCCTCTCCACCCATTCTTCTCCTCTGTCTTTTGCAATACTTAACTCTTAGCAGCAATGCTTAATATCAGTTTTCACCCTGCATCCACTTTGTTCCCCAACCTCAACTCAGTCTTTATGTCTAAAAGTTTCCCTGACACTTAAAGGTTGAACTTCACCCTTCTCACTCTTTAAGAAAGGTAACATACCAAAAGTCCCATGAGAAGATGGCTTATTTTTTTACTCTCTGAGAAACTGTAAGCATAATGGGCTTTTCTCTGCCCCTTTGACAGAGGGAAATTATCTGATTACTTATTTGCAACATATAATTTACCTTTTTACCAGATAAGAATTCTCTTTGGCCAGGTTTTTGGCTAATCCTCTAAAATCCTTTTTTAAAGGGCATAATCTCTTTTGTCTTTTGACAGTAAAACAACTGGAGGTCAGGAACTCAAAAGGTCATTCATTGTAAAGGTTGGTGGGATTTCACGCCCAGGCCCATATTTATCTGCTCTCGTAATAGCTCTCATCCTGAACTGAAAACGTACTTCAGCATCCTAGCAACTTCAAGGTCACATGCTCACTTCACTTTTCAGTGTTTCCTTTTCTAATATTTTCCCATTTTATAATATCTTTTGGAATCATTTAGCGGTTGTCTAAATTGTTGGTAGCAAGCAGCTGTCTCCTCGCTATCCTCCTCTCCTTTGCTCCCACTCGTGTTTCCATCCACTTGGGTCTAACTAGTTCCTTTGCTGCCACACTGCCCAACTAGTGCTAAGGTCAAAGAGTGCCTCCATTTAAATCAAAGCAGAAATTCATAAGCCCCTTTTCACCTTTCTAACCAAACCCAGGCCCGGCTGCTTGCCACAGCCAAAGCCAAATTCATGAGACAGGTGCTGGTGAAAAGGAAGGGGGTTTATTCAAGTGCTAGCCCCCTGAGAAGGTGGGGGACTCTGGTCTCAAAGCCCATCTCCACATCTCAGTGCAGGCGGAGGTTTTTACGAGGAGGGAGAGGGAAAGCAGAACAAAGAGCTCAGAGGTGGGTGTTGAAAAGTTCTCTATGTGCAGACCAGCACAGTCCCTTCCAATAAGGACCTTGAAACGGGTCAAGCAATGGTTTGGTGTGTGTCATCCTGGCTTTGTGGCTGAAGGTCAACACATCTCCCAGAGCTGGGATGCCTGAAGGTCGGAGTCTGTGTCTTTGGAAGTTAGTTCCTGGGATTCCTATATAAACGTGTTGTTTATCTACAAGCTGCATATTAATCAGAGTCAGCATTTACAGAAACAAAGTGGAAAGAATGGTGGGATGGGTTACAATTCTCCACTGTTACACCTTCACCTCACTTTGTCTTTGGTAGATTCTGATACTCTTGTTACCTGTCAACACTGCCTTCTTTTGGCTTCCATGACACCTGGTGTCTTCCTGCCTCCCTGATATTCTCTCTCCTTGCCTATTCATTCTCCTCAGTCAATTGTTACAGTTCCTCAAAGCTCAAACTCAAAAACATTTGATGACTACTGAATGGTGTTGCCACAGGATTCTTGATCATAGTGCCATTTCTGGTATGCGTTGTTTTGTTCATTGCTACTCTCCTACCTCCCTGCATAAAGAACACCTGCATTTTAGCTGCCTTTTATTTCTTAGTTCAATTCAACTTAACCCATCTTTGATGGCCACATAATTGTATTTATTTTTTTTCATTGAACACCTCTGATTGGATTAAATTACCCCCTTTCCAATCCTCAGTTTGAGATATTGGTTTTTATAAAAAGGTATTTGTTATTCCAATAGAAAAACAAGATTCTGTGTTTGTTATCTATTGCTATATAACAAATTACCTGCAAATCTTGATGGCATTTAATAATAATATTTGTTATTTCACAGTTCCTGTGTGTCAGGAGTCCAGGTAGAGCTTACCTGGGTTCTCAGGCTCTGGGTCTCCACCAGAGCTACCTCAAGACTCGACTGGAAAGGGATCACTTTCTAGGTCACTCATGTGGATATAGCAGGATTCTGTTCATGGGGCCCTTTGGACTGAGTGCTCAGTACCTCATGAGCTGTTGGCTGGAGGCCTCCCTCAGTCCATTGTCACATGGGCCTCCTCTTAAAGCATCTCACAACAGGCATCTGGCTTCCACAGCACAAGCAAGAGAGAGGGCAAGAAAGCGCCAACAAGATGGAAGTCACTGTCTTTCACAACATCCCATCCTTTCTTTTATTCTCTTTTTTCCAGTTTTATTGACAAATAATCGACATACATCACTATTTAACTTTAAGGTGTACAGCATGATGGTTTGACTTAAATATATTGTGATATGATGACCACTATAGGTTCAGCTAACATCTGTCTTCTCATATAGAGTGAAAAGAAAAGAAAGAAAAAAAGAAAAACCATTTTCTTCCTGCGATGAGAACTATTCCTCGTCGTATTTTATTTATTAGAATCAAGTCACTAGACCCACCCCCGCACAACAGAAGGGGTTTGCACAGGGATGTGAATCCCAGCAGGTGGGATCACTGGGGACAATCTCAGAGGTTTGCCACTGTCCACATTTGCGGTTAAAATGGAATAACCCATTAACAACAACCAAAAGCATCTCATTTCCATGGGTCATCTTCATGGCACTGCGCTATTCGTATTTAGAGAATTCAGAAGCCACGTTTGAGATCACTCAAAAAAGAGGCACATGCCTCCGGTCTGTAGAATGATATATAAGGTAGCCTGGTGTGATACAATCGTACAGAAAGTAGGCATGTTAGAGATGTGTCAATTGCACACAAAGTCTTCACGATCTGAACACCACCAGGCTAAGTAATCACACAAATAAATAATTTCATAAAACACAACACATTTTATAAACATGTTTTTTCCTTGTTGGTGCCTCGTTACTGAAAATAGCATATTTCCATCCATATTAGGGAAGTAAATTGGTCAAAGTCTATTGGACAAAGCTGTAAGGATGTTAGCAAAGAAAATACATTTTAAAAAGCTAACAAAGAAAAGGGGACTATTTAACTTTAGATCTGATTAGAGCAAATAGATAAAGACAACAGTTAACCAAAACAGAAGCTGTGAGTAAGGGTCTAGAGACACACTGGCAGGGATTGAGAACACAAACATCATTAAAGGCAAGGCAACATGGAGTGGTGAAACTGGCGAACTAAACAGCACAAACTTGCCCCTCAAAAAATGTTGGCTTTGCCCGGTTGGTGTAGCTCAGTGGATTGAGCGTGGGCTGGGAACCAGAGGGTCCCAGTTCGATTCCCAGTTGGGGCACATGCCTGGGTTGTGGGCCAGGTCCCCAATGAGGGCCATGTGAGAGGCAACCATACATTGCTCTTTCTCCCTCCCTTCTCCTCTCTCTGAAAATAAATAAATAAAATCTTTAAAATAAAAAAAAATGTTGGCTTTGTTTCCAAATATTTTATAATAAAGCAAAACGTCGGGGACTAGATTTGGTCATGGCTGTCACTCTGCTACCCCTGTGTCACAGGGGAAAAGAATATCTCCAGAAGTGAAAGTCTTAGTACAATGGGACCACAAACTATTTCAGAGCTCAAGGGGAATATTACAAAAGCAGCCAATATCTCAATATGGCTTCCTGTTTAGGGTGATGTTCTTAAAGACTCTGGTTCTTCCGAGGTCCTTCAAACTCAGATGTTAGTTCATTCTACTCTCGATGGCTGGGGAAGATGTGTGCTAGCTCTAGGGAGAAAGGGGATGATCAATGTCATTCTTTAAGAGTCTAGAAAAGCAGGTTCAGTCTTATTTCCCTGTCACTTAGAAAAATGATAGAAACTTACTCCTATTTCTACTATTTTTCAAAAGAGCAAGAATGAAATGTAGGTTACAGGCTCTCAGGGTACTTCCTGACAAGGTAACTTTTCATTCTCTCATGCCGTCCCTCACTTTCCATCTACCCTCATTCTTTTTACTTGCATTTCTTGCTTTTCACCATCTGATATCTTTAACTTTGAGCCACGGAATGCAGACCTACCACCCTGTGGACATCTAATTAAAGATCTACTCACAAACAAAATCTCACACACATATACGCACCATTAACATGGGGGATCTAACCTAGAGTTAATCCACGATTAGACACACAGTCTAACTGAGAGCACTGGACGTTCTACTTCCTGTACATCCAGTCTTTGATGAGATGGGCTGCAGTGTTCCTGGACTCCTTTCAAGCTTCATTCTGTTCTTAAAATGTCTCCTGGTTCTGGGACAAACAGATATGTTCACTTAGATCATTTAGAGCCCTGTAAAAGATTACTTATTTTTCAGGAGAAATGTTGGTGCCATCGGAGAATAGGGAAGGACAAAAGAGTAATTGGCCTGAAGGTAAAAATCTTAGGTAATTTAGAGTATATAATTTTTGAAGTGACAGCAAGTCTTTCAGATCTTTTTTATTATTCCCCCTTAGCCTGGCACACTCTATAATCAGGTACTAAACTCCAGCTGCTATAACAGACAACTAAGAAACTTCAGTGGCTTAACACCATTAAATTTTTTTCTCACTTGTACTAAATCCAATGAGGGGTCAGGCAGTTCTCCTCCAATCAGTGGCTCAGGGATCCAGGCTTCTTCGTTCATTTGCTTTGCCGATCTCGGAGTTCTCTGAGGGCTTCCATAAAGGCAGGATAGAGAAGAGCTGAGAACACCAGAGGGTCTATTGCCAGATGTGGGAGTGCATCATCACTTAGTGTAGACCACGCTTGATTCACCAGGACTCAGTTACATGATCCTCACGAAACTGCAAGGTAAGCTGAGACATGTAGTGTGCCTTCCCAGGAAGAGGTAACAGAATTCCTGAGAAGTTAGCCATTCCATGCCAGAAAAACTCTCCTTTCTGTACTTCAACTGCTGCCTTTTTTCAGATGGGTGACTCCTATCCATTCCTTAAGATGTACTCCTTGGAGAGACATTGTATGACATTCTCTGTCTGGGCTACATTGCTGATTGAACTCTTCTGTGCTCCCTTTACATCTATCAAATTGCCAGTTAACTAGATTGTCTCTTTCACTCAAGATTAAGATCTTTGTCATATTCATCTTTATTTCCTAAGCATGAAGCATGAAGCACCTGGACATAGTAATGCTCAGTTAATGTTTATTAAACTGGACTGGGCCAAACAAGAATGCAGATGAGAGGTCAACCTTGAGTGAGTCAGGTTAGTACTCCCAAAGGCATTTCCCAACCGAGCACCTCTATATTTAAATGTTTTAGGAAGGAAGATGGCAGGTCCTTCAGGAATGTAACACCCACAATCCTAGAGGCCTGCATCTTCCTAGAGTGACGTCCTCCCCATGCCTCATGCTTTCTGTGTACAAAGTGGGGACCAGTAACTAGTCTGTTTCTCAAGTGTATCTCGGTAGAAGGAAGAACCAGTGCCTATAACATTCTTTGGGCCCTTTGAAGTGACAAAATCCAGTCCATATAAAATAGCTCTAGCTGTTTGGGCTGAATAGTTATCCGAAGAACTGCTAGGTGTGAAGGTGATGCTGTGCCCTTGTACTTACCAATGCTCTTTTCCAAGGTTTTATACAATATCAGAAAGCAAGATGGCTGCTGCCTTCTCCCTTAATGAAAGAGGGAGGATTTTCAGTGTTTTATTTTAAATGAATTTGTCTTGTATTAGTTTATTATGTAGACCAGGAAGCTGAAATATCAGTTTACTCATTATCTCCCCTGAATATTTACAGAGAAATAGGGAGGAATCCTGCAAGTAACTGGGTTCTGGTCTATTGCCATCCACAGCAGCTGTCATCTTTCAACTTTGAAAAGTTTACCCCCATTTAGTAAAGAACAGTGGCTCCCTTGGAGCGATACTACAATCAGTAGGAAGAGTAAAGAAATTTAGATATCTGAGCACTTTTCTTTATGTAATCGTACCAAGAAAATCACAGTGTAGAGCTGGGAAGGACCTTAAAAGTCCTGGCCCTCCTCTCACCTGAGTCATTTCACAGGTGAGGAAACCAAATCCAGGTCATATCCAATGATTCGCCCCAAAACAAATTGTCCCTTAGTGACAGAGCAAGAATGAAATCCCAGGTGACTCTGATCATGACAATTGCCTCCTGGGCAGATGTTGTGCTATATCAGACTCACGGCTCAGAGGATGTTCGTGTATTTGTCAGAAAAACTGTAAGAGGACAGGAAAGGACCAAATGACTCTTTAGTCATGCAAGAGGAGAAATTGTTTATAAAATCAGATTTCCTTTTAAGTTTTGGATTTAAAGGGCAGTTGTTGCCACCTCTGTAGAGCAGTAACCTCCCTTGTCAAGGCTGGGAAGGGCTGCGGCGGGAATCTCAAGGCACTGGAGAAGCAGGAGGGAGACAAGCATGGCGGAAAAAGGTAGATGCAGATCATGTCAGTTGTCCAGTGGCCAGTGGGGTCAAACCCTCGCCTATCCTTGAAGATGGGCTGAGAGAAGTTTCACTAACATTAGGTATTGCTGTTTCAAAGAAGAAAAGACACAATGGAGTGAACTAAAACCACTTATTTATTTTCTTCTTTAATCTGGGTGGAGAAGAAGGAAAGATGGGCAAGATGGAAAGGCATTCTATAGGACAGAATGAAAACACATCTTGTGAGCATTAAACTCCATGGAGATGACATTTTTATGGGATTTAGCCAGGAAGCAGCATGGCGTAATGGTTGGGAACATGAGTAGACTCCCCAAGTTGGATTTTACCTACCCCATATGGTTACTGTAAGAGTTAAATAAGTCAATACTTGTAAAGCAATTAAAATAGACCTTGATATATTGTATGTACTATAGTAGTATACATTAATTAAAATTTTTAAAGAAGATTGAAGGTAAACCAAGAAGAATTAGGTTCCTTCAGTCCATTAAGTATAACTGAAAGTTACTACTCCATGCAAAAACAATAAGCAAAATGACTCTCTTATTTATTCACTAAATAGATATGTTATGAAATTACACCCTGACCAGTGTAGCTCAGTTGGTTGGGCATCATCCCACAAATAGAAAGGTTGCTGGTTCGATTCCCAGTGGGCACATGCCTGGGTTGCAGGTTCAGTCCCTGACCTGGGTATGCACAAGAGGCAACCCATCAATGTTTCTCATTCACATTGATATTTCTCTCCCTCTCTTTCTCCCTCTCCTTCCCTCTCTCTAAAAATAATAAACAAATAAAAATAATCTAACATAATTTAATCCTGTGTTAGCCACCTAGTACTTGAGTAGTTGCGCAAGTCATTGAAATTCTCTAATGCTGTTTCCTCATATGTAAAATGGAGGTAATAGTGGAACCTACCACATTAGGTTATTCTAAGTTATAAATTTAAAAATGCATGTGAAGAGCCTGGCACTTAGAAGGTCTAAATTAATATTAGTTACAACTACTTGCATTTGTTCAATAAACACTCACTGAATTAACAAAGCTCAATGAATTTTCGATGTTGCTTTTGCCTGGGCCACAAAAATAACCCAAAGTCTCTCAACGACTGATATAAAAGAGCCTGAAAATGCCCAGGACCACGTTACTCAGTGAGCTGTCCATCCTCTATGACTGGGTTACTCACAGAGTATTTCTTTTCCACATAAAGAACAAAAAAGGCAAAATTTTTAAATCTGATCATTAGCCACTAAATTATGTTTAATGCACTTGGGATTATAGTTTAACCCACCAGGCACTGGAAGAAAAGTTGTTTGAAATCATGACTAAGATCTTCTTAGCTAAGAGATTAAATGAATAATGATAATACAGAGAGGATGTCCTGACTGCATCTCTTAGAGGTAATCTAATCAACTCCCGACACACAGAGGAAAGCAGGAGAAGAGTGGAAGTGAAGAGAGTGCTTCAGGCAGCAAGGGCTCTATAAATGGACAGGGCACAGAATGCAGTGAAAGTGACCCGAGAAGCTGAGTGGCCTGATCTTGACAGCACAGTCCCATTAGATTCCCAGCGGCATTGTGATTTCATAGAAAAGCAGAATATGTAGATGTACGGAAGAGCTCTGCAACGTCTCCACCATTTTGAATGAGCCCTTGTTCCCTCCCTTTACAATTGAGTTAAGTTCTCATTTAATGGTTGAATATAATTTGGCTGTATTTCTTATTTTTGATCAAAAGCACTCAAGGGAGAATCCTGTGTTCACTTATGTTTACAAATGCATTGAGTAACTACTTATGTCTCAGACACAGGGCAAGAAAAAAAAAAGATGAAATCACACAGTGTCTGCCTTCAAAGAGATCCAGTCTAGCAAAGGAAGTTTGACCAATAGTCTAGTGATTTTAATGCAAAGCAAAGCATGAAAAAGCTGTAACAGAGGTAAAAACACAAGCTTTGCAAGTGGAATGGAAGGAGAGGTCTCCTTTGTTGAGAGGACAGGTTTCTGGAAGAGGAGGAGGTCAATCAAAAGGCCATTCCCATGCACCTTTAAAATGTCTTTGGTGTAGGGAGCATTTGCTTAGCTTATTCAGGCTGATGGATATGCTCCTTTTTTCTTATTTGTAATACCCATCTCCTGAAATACAGCTAATGCCATCAATCCAGCTACATATGTCATCCATCACTTTGCCCTTTAAGCTATAATGAGTCAAATTCTTCAAGCCCAAGCAGATACCTGTAGTCAGCTTCAATGGGCCGAGTTAATATTATTCCTACCCCTAAGCTAAGCACTTTTTCATTACATCGTACTTCTTTGTAATTACTTTCTTTGTTGATGATCAATGGGACTTTATATTTCCATCTTTTGGCTTTCAGTTCTAACCTGATGGTTGATCTTCTGTGGACCTAAACTCCACATTCCCTCAAGGCGTTCCTGAGCAGGCTCAGAAAGCTACTGCAGGGTAAACCCCTATGTTAAGTGCCAACACACTTTTTTTAGTTTCATGTTCTCGATTACTGTTGACATACAATATTATATTAGTTTCAGGTGTTCAACATACTGGTTAGACATTTATATAACTTATGAAATATCACCCCATTCAGTCCAATACCCACCTGACACCATATTGTAATGTAATACATAGTCATGACAATATTAAAATAGTCAACACTTAAACAGAAATTTACTACGTGCCAGGCACTGTTCTAAGTCTTATGAGGTTAACTATAAAGTAACTCATTTAACTCTTAAAATTAATGCTCTATGTTACAGATGAAGAAACTAAGGCACGTAAAAGTTACGTCACTTGTCTAAGACCACGCAGATAGTCATAGGCAAAGACAAGGTTCAAGCCAGGCAGACTGGCTCCAGAGTCTGTGCTCTGAGCTGCTTTCCTCTGCTGCCCCTGTCCCTGGAGTGTTGCATCTCTGTTCTCTATGAATAGCCTCTAGATGCTTGCACCTTCGGAAAATGACTAGCCCTCCTCACTGTCTCCCACAGAGCTGGCATTCTTCTACTTTAGTAGATAGAAGTTCAGCTTCATTTTTGTTTTCGTTAACAGGTAGCCACTGCTCTTATATGAGAAAATTAGTACTGCCAGATCCTTTCTTTCATGTCTCCCAGAGAAAATACATTTTGGCTTTATTTGTTCTATGAATACATGAAGTATAAATGCTAACTAAATACAGTTTAAATGATTTTTTAGGCTAAAATTTATGAATCCTAGAATCCCAACTGGTTAAAGCTTTTTATTCAATGCCTCATTAGTTTTAACCCACAATGCCTTCTGTACTTGTGGCCACTGCTTCATTGGAAAATATTGTATTTACAATTATCTAATACTAAGAAGTATAGAAATTTTCAATTGCAAAAATTTGTTCCACAAATGTATAATAGATTATTGCAGTAAATGTACAGAAGATTGATTTTCCTGCCTCTCATCTCTGGGACTCAATTACATCCTCATTTATCAACATTTCAGGTGTTCACCTTTGACAAAACCCTTTTCTGAGTACTACTAATGTACATGTAGAATAACAGCTGACCTTACATCCCAAGATCTTAGCATCCTTGGTAGGATGGGAGTCAGGTGGAAGAGAGCTAGTGTAACTCCAGATGTATAATGTCTGCAAACACCCACGTGCCAGATGTTCATTGGTGAATCCCTGATTCATTCACACATTCAACCAGTCAGTTCACTTTGGCCCTATGCTAGCTTCAGAGATGGGGGTGCAAAAATGAGTTAGACTTGGTGCCTGCATCAAGAAGTTCTACCTACATTTTAGACAGGGACAGATATGTCAAAAACTAAACTACTGTGAGGGAAAAAAGCTATAAAAGGAGGAAGAGCTAAATACATGAGGGCCAAAGAAGGTTTTCTGAATAGCTAGATGACTCTTGAACTGAATCTCAAAGAATAAATCAGTAATTGTAGCCAAGCAGAACATTCAGGGAGTCACTTCAGACAGAAGGTGTTGTCTGCATTCCTGCAGATCCAGAGACAGTAAGAAGTTGATGCCTTTCCATCCATTCTCTGTCTCTCTCTCTGTCGCTCTCTCTCTCTTTCTCCAACTCTTTGGCATGCATGCTCACTTTCAAATACAAACAGCACACACACATTCTCTCCTAATTGTTCATTTACTTCCTAATATGTTAACGCCAAGAGAAACTATAGAAGAAACTCCTCTCAAATTTCTCTAACCCACTCAGTTTCTTTTCTTTCCTAGAACTTATAAAAATGTTGGCACTTAATAATTTTCTTATATTTGTATATATTTCAAATGCATACCCAAGGAAATTACATATCCCTGGAAAGAGGGAACCCGAGACCGTTTTACATGTTTGCAATACAATAGTATGGCATTATATATATGATTTGTGCTTTAAAGTATTTGTTGAATTAGATAAATGATAATTACTAAAATTATTATGAGAGCTGACTCTCTACTGGGACTCACAAGTAGAACTAAAAATTTACTTCAATGACTAAGGTAATTAAAACTTCTGAACTGGAAAAAAAAAAGACAGAAACAAATAAAAAAAAACAAAAACAAAAAACGTACAAACCCCACCAAACTATGAGCCTGGAAACATTTTCCTAAGGGCCAAACAATCGTTTATTGTGGCTGCTATTCTCTCCCCAAAGGTGAGGAAACAGTCTGTGGGTCATTCCCTTACTATAGATGTAAAGGCGGTTCTCTAGAACTCCAAGCAGAGCTCCCCAATGGGGTTACACTGATCTGCATATTCCAGACCTTAGTGCAGTTCCTCCTAATGATTTTCTGGGTGTCTCACATCACATATGTGCCATTAACCAGGCCATTTGCTGAGCGTGTGACATCTGCCCTTTTCTGCCTCTCTTGCTCTAGCTTATTGTGGTTGATGGCTTCTGTCACCGAAGCTTAAAATAATGCCACCAGAATTTACCAAAAGTGCTCTCAGTGCTGCCAGTGCCCACTGAGGGCACCAGTTCCGTTACTAACGACTGCAGGGGCTGCATCAGGAAAAGGCACTGAGGTCCATGCTACTGGCTACAACACCCACCCTCTTTCCATCCAGGGCACCTTAACCAGTGCCAACTGAATGTCCTGCCAATGTCACTGAAGCCTGCCAGTGTGAGCAGCATCGCCAACTGCAGGTGCCGATACCGAGGGCACCAATGTCTGCAATGTGGCACCATGGCTGCTTGCTGATGAAGTTGCTGGTGCCAATTCCACTGACTGCTTTTGTTTCTAATGTCCCCAAAATGTTTCATGATTACTGCTCTTTTATCGATGCCTTTTCTTCTTAAGGCATGGTTCATGGGAGCAGGGCCAGGGGCCAGTCATTGTGCCAGATCCTGATATCTATTCAGAATCACCCTTCCCCTCTGACACTTGTCTGTCGTCCCATGCATCAAATACATATGTGACTTGACCGCCTTCTCTGCGCCGAAGAAGAGTCTTCTGAGGCCCTGGATTCCTCCTTGAAAACAGACCCAGTCAATACCAAGCCTGCCAGTCATCCGAATACTCCCGCACAAGATAGATGAACACAGTTCCGTTCAAGCTGAGATCTGTGCCACACAGCTGCAGCCGTCAAGCTGACAGATTCCCAGTCTCTGTTAGAGAACAGGAATGTTTTATTTTGTGTTTCAGGAACTCATCCTAAATCTGACCACTTCCCACCACCCCTACTTCGGCACCCTGTCCAAGCCGCATCCTCTTGCTGCTGGATGACTTCCACAGCCCTGAATGGGCCTCCCTGCTCCCAGCCCTCACTCCCTGGTAACTACTCTCAGCACTGCACCCAGAGTGATTTCGCCGAAACAGAAGCCGATCATGTCACCTCTGCTCAAATTCTTGCACAGGCTCCCCACTTCCCTCAAAATAAAAGTCAAGGTCCTTAGAAGGCTCTCAAAGCTTTACCTTCTCTGACCCCTAATGACCTCTCTGACCTGCTCCCCAGTCCACTCTGCCTGCACGAGTGGCTCCAACCGCACTGGCTTCCCTGGTATTCCGTGAACAGGCCCCAGGCTCACTCCGCCCTGAGGCCCTCGCCCTGTCTGGTCCCTCTACTGGGAATCCTCTCCCGCTTAGTTGCCAACGCAGCCCATTCC
Source organism: Micronycteris hirsuta (assembly GCA_004026765.1). Taxonomy (NCBI): domain Eukaryota; kingdom Metazoa; phylum Chordata; class Mammalia; order Chiroptera; family Phyllostomidae; genus Micronycteris; species Micronycteris hirsuta. The sequence goes on along the minus strand of PVJI01007234.1, from coordinate 32,958 downwards.
CCGTCTTAAAGTCTGTGTTCAAATCCCGCCTTCTGAATGAAGCTTCCCCAGCCCCCCTGGTCAGTGCTGCACCGTCCTTCCTCCACATGCACACTCCGGCACTTCCAACCCTCCTGCCACACTTCTCTTCTCCTTTTTCATGGCACTTACCACCTTCGGACATGATTTCCTTACTTATGATGCTTAGTAATTGTCATCTCTCTGCCCCACTAGAATGTAAGCTCCACAGGGACTCGCAGCTGTATATGTTTTGTTCACTGATGCATCCAGAACAGCACTATAGTATAGCAGACATGCTATAAGTGTTTGTTGAGTGAGTGAATGAGTGAATGCATGAATGAATGATTAGATCAGTAGATTAAGTGGATGGACAGATGGATGAATGGGGTGGTAGGTTCTCGTTTTTGTAACTCTTTTACTAATTTTAGGGTACCATGTGAATATCGTTCATACTGCCCTGCCCAGTCAGAACGTAAGTTATTCATTTGTAAACTGCTAGCTTTGGTTTTACGGTAGATTGATCTGTTTGAAGTGCTTCAGTGAGTGATAGTATGCACGTGCCTGGAGGCTCTGAGAAAGGACATGGTTTGTAAATATCAAATAAATAGAATTGACATTCAGAGCATTCATTATCTCCTGAGGATGCAAGATTGAAGGGTTTTTTTAGTGGAGACTAGTAACTTGCAAACAATTTTCCTGATTAATAGTAGCATTTAAAGTGTTAAGAGCAAAACACTGTGCTGTTTAACCAGTGAAGAGCTACATGAGAAAACATGTATCAGAAACAAGTATCAGAAAACATGTACTGTCAGAGGCAAAAAGAGACCCCATGTCTTTTTCTAAATATAGTTCACGTCACTGATGGAGCTTGAGAAATGTGAATGGCAGCAAGCACTGCTCAGCACCTTATTCGAGTCTCAACAAATCCTCTTCATCTTTCATCTGAGCCATTTCATAAAAGTGCTGTGAGACAAGGAAATGAATCAAAACAAACAGTGGTATTTAACAAAGGGCTTTAGAGTCCACATTATCACAGTAAGGACTTTAGAAATGAAAACATGGTTCAAAACAAAACACGTGTCCTTTTATTGAATTTTTAAAAGCACCCCTTTTACCAAAAGCTTTGGGGGAAAAATACAGTTAAGTCATTCAACAAAACCATTGAGCCCCAAGGGCCACGTTTATGTGTCTTTTCATCCACATCCTGGCAGATCGTACCTAACAGAGAACTGCCAGGTTCTCGGATGATGCTGTGGGTAGCAGTCCGTGCGCGCACAGGTGAAGCTGAGAGACCAGTGCCTGGCCAGCAGTCTACTCAGAGCCACAAAGAAAGAGATTGTTTTGGAGTTGCTGTTTTGTTTTGTTCTGTTTTGTTGGCACAATTTATAGGACTTGTTTGTTTTGGCAGCTGCACTCCTTTAACTTGTGATGAGCCCAGCGCCTTTGATGAAAGAGGGCACCCCCTTTCCTGGATGCCTCGGGGCGAGATTAGTCTGGCTTGCGCTTCTATTTTGTTCACTACCTGACTATTCTGTGCTGCTGGAAGTTGATAAGAAATGTTGCAAACATTTCTGTACTGGTTGTTATCTATTGCTTCCCTTTCAGTTTACTCCATGATCTAAGACTCGTGAAAATAAGGGATACCTCAGGTCCTGTCTGAGATAGACCTTCATTATTTCTTTTATTTATAAAATAGGAATCACAGGGCGTTAAGGGACAGTGCCCAGTCCAAAGCTCTTTTACTTTCCCTTTACTCCCCCAAAATGTGGTGCCAAGTAATACCCAGATACTACCTCTTCGCTGTTCCTGCCTTTACCTAAAGCTGGGAGTTTGCTATTGTCTGAACTTGCCAGGCACCCCAAGTCAGTGAGGCTCAGCTGGTGGTGGGAAAAGGTGAAGAGGGTACCATCTCTGCAACTGTAAGCCCATAGTGACAGCCAAACACAATTCACCTGCCTCGGAGGGTTTAGATTTCCTCCCTATTCTTTTATAGAAATCCCATCCATGGCTGTCTAATTCTAAACAAAGGGGCTTCCAGAAACAGATTTGTACATGTTACCTGTCTCCCGCTCTTGCTGGAGATACCCAACACCTTATCATTCCTTGCTTGCAAACAGTAGTCACAGGGTATTAATCCTTTCAATTCCCACAGAAAGGATATCATTACACGGACGAGCCAAGGTGTTGTAAAGGGCATTTTCCCAGAGATCACCTAAAACCCCTCCCCAGTGGGGTGATATATGTGAAAACACTTTGGGATCTTTCAAGTCTCACATGGTTATTAGGTGATGTTCTTAGTGATGGCCCTATCCGTTTTGCAGACAATCTCTCCCAGCAAAGTTGCACTGCGACCGCACCTAGATGGGGATGGATAGACTTCTTTCTGGGGCCCCATGGTCAGTGGATCTGCCTTTCTCTTTTATGTTCAATCAGTCTTTTAAGAGCCACTGTTAAAATAGCACGGTGATATCTAAGCCCAGGTCTCAAAGCCTTTATGAGATTTGATCCTCACACTACTTGATAGACCTGCATTTGGACTTGGCCAGCACACTGTCTGCTAGCACCGCTTGTCCTGGTTTATTTTGAGGGCTGCTGTTAGTCCAAGTCTTTGGGTAGCAGCAGGACAGAGCAGAAAAGGCTAGAACAAGGAGCAGGAATAGAGGGAAGTACCCGACAATATCAGCTATCTGTATTACAAAAGTCCTATCAGGGGGTCTGAGAGTTTTTAAGTCCGTTCAGGTGGGGGAAGAGAAGCCACAGTTTGTTGAAGCTTTGTAAGCAAATTTAAGTTACTGAACCTGGTACGTCAGGGCCGTTGTACAGGTTGACATAAATGACAGGTCTGTGTGTTGGTATCTAGGGAATGGCAGGCCACATGGATGGCTGTCCTTGCCCACACGAGGATCTCTCCCAGGTCCCATGCCAGGATCCAGCTGTCACCAAGTCCAAGCCACATAGCTTTCAGGACCCTCACAACTGTTTTCACGGAAAGATTACTGACCCCAAAGCCCTCCACCCCACCCTAACCTCCATTGCATTCTCAAATTCTTCTTCCTTTATGTCTCTGACCTTCCTCAAGCCTGAGTCCTCATGCCTCCCCCCTTTCCGTGCCTTTACTGTGTACCTCCTAAAATCTTCATCTTCCTCCTTTTCATCCCATGTGAACTCATGATTAGAGGGCTCTCGCTCCTTCCCCGTCCCTAACTCACACCTAAATCCAGCACCGCCTCGCTTCTGGGTTCCTCTCTGTGAGTCCCAGCGATTAATTTGCCAGATCCCATGAGCACCCCTCCTTCCTCATCGTATTAGCCCTCTCTGCAGTGTCTGCCCACTGCTGGCCTTACCCTCTTTGAAGCTCTGTTTCCTGCCCTTCTCGTTTTGATTATTCCTTTTTTGGCCTCCTAGAACTAATAACTTGTGTTAAGAACTATTTGTATTTAATCCCAAATTTATTGTAATGCAATGTCATCTTTCCCCCTTTTTTATTTCCTTGACCATTTTTTTTTATTAAATTGATTGGGATGACATTAGTTAATAAATTATATAGGTTTCGAGTGTACAGTTCTATAACCCATCATCTGTGTGTTCACCCGCGAAGTCAAATGTCCTTTTGTCATCAAGTATTTGACCCCCTCTGCCCCTTACGGCCTTCCCTGCAGCCCCCTTTCCCTCTGGGAAACCATCACACTGTTTTCTGTGCTGGTGAGTTTTGTTTATAAGTTTGCTTGTTTGTTCATTTGGGTTGGTTTTTGTTTTTTTTGTTTTTTGGTTTTTTTTTTTCAGTTTTATAGCCCACATAAGAGTGAAGTCATATGGTTCTTCACTTTTTCAATATGACTTATTTCACCTAGCATGATATGCTGAAGATCCATCCATGTTGTTGCAAATGTCAGTGTTTGATCTTTCCTTGTGGCTGAGTAGTTTTCTATTATCTGTCTTTTACCAATACTTACTGCCTCCCTCTTGCTACACCTTCCATCTACGGCTCCTTCATTTTGTAAGGTGTTATCCTTGTCTGAATAGACAGAACAGGTTTCAGGCAGAGATAAATAGTGACAGAGAGTACATAGATGTACATACGTATATGACAAACCCAGACTACTTCAAATAAAACTGAGAAATTAAGAGAAAATAAAAGTGTAGTGATAATGTAATCTTGCAAAAGTCTTCTAGATTAGTGATTTTTGAAACATTTTATATTAAAGCAGAGGAAGCCTTTCTTCCTCTTCTTACCTGTGTAAAACACTTAAAATGTGGGTTGCCCCGGTTGGGCATTCTCAGAGCCTGGGCTGTTCGGCTGCCCAGGCTGGCCCCCTGGAAGCCCCAGGCCCCTGCAGAGCACTGTCCAGGGTCAGGGGCCAGTGGCCACTCCCTGCCATATCACCTGTGATGTCAGCACTGTGACCTCTCCGAGGCCAGGTTTGCTTCGAGAGGCCCTTCGGGGAACCTCAGTGCACATTCGGGTGGAACAACAAAACACCAAGAGCCACAGGAAGGCGTTTAGTAAAACCTATCAATATATATGTTTTCCTGAGACTGAAGTTTCCGTCACTATTATTCCAGCTCAGGTTTCTCCTAGACATTGGGATTCAACTAGTCGAATCCAACTGCCTTGTTGTGGACCCCTTACAAATGCCTGCCACCCCCCACCTCTCAGATTACCGACTGTGCCTGATGCCGTTCGTCCTCAGCAGTACTGCAGCCGGGAAGGGCCCTGGAGCGTCTCTGCCTGCCCCTGTCCTACCACGTGTTCCCGCTGGAAAGAGAGTTTCACTATTGCTCATTTGAAACAGGAAGCAGAGTGCTGAAGACTCACGAAAGAATCGTGGATGCCATCTGACCTTTAGACTGAATGTCCTATCTTGTCATTTTTTTTTAGTTTTGTCTCTTAAGGAAGGCTTCTTTTTTTAACTTTATAGGTAAATCTGACACTAATTTAATGACAATGTACAAATTATAGAATTATAAGATTTAGGAATTATAAAGGAACTTTAAGATCATCGGCCCAGTGCCCTCATTATATAGATGAAAACGCTGAAGCTCAGGGAGCTGAAGCAGCTCACCCATATTTACACGGCCAGTGAATAGCAGGGTCAGGACTGCTGGGCTAAGGAAACAGAGCCCAGTGCCTTTGGTAACACAGCACCCTTTCTGGAACTGGTTCTTGCTTTTCAATAGTTTTAAACAGTTGTAAACATGAACGTTAGGCCCTAAAAATAGCCCTCAATTTCATAATATGCTCTACAAAACACAAATCTCCCCCCACGATAGATGCCAGGCTACTGTAATTAATTTCTCATTTTATCTTTGTGTGCTCATTAAATCGCTTAGTTTAATAAACATTTAGCAAATGCCTACCACACGTGAGATGCTTTGCTGGGCATATCAGAGACTACAAAGATGTTAAGAACTTTTTTCTTCACCAAGGGGCTGATAGTCTAATGAGAAAGACAGATACTCACATCTCTATACTAAACAGCAGCCTTTCATGATGCTATAATAGGATTATATGCAAATTACTACAGAAATCTAGCAGAAGGTATGATTAATTTTGAGTTAAGTGTAAGGTTGGCATTGGACATGACTTCGTGAAAGAGGTAATGTTTAAACAAGACCTTTCAAGAGTGGATAGAATTTCGGCAGTAGAACAGGGGAAACCACATTCCCAGTAGAGGGAACGCAGGAGCAAAGGTATGGAGGTATAGCAGATATGCAACAGATTATGCCCCAACAATCATACTCAGTTCAAATAATTAATTTAGGGTTAGTAGGAATGCAATGCATGGATGTTTGCTAGATGACAGGTAGCTCGGGAAGGAAGTCGGTGTGAGCTAAGCTTAGCATCTCTAGTCTTTCTCCGGCTCATGGAAACGCGTTGGCCAGGGCATTCATAAACTAAGGAGTGGATTATTTTACATGTCAACTTGACTGAAACACAGTACACAGATATTCGGCCAAACACTAGTGTAGATGTTGCTATGAAGGTATTTTTTAGGTGGAATCAACATTTTTTAAAATTATTTTACTGTTGTTCATTTACCGTTGTCTGTATTTACCCCTCACCACTCCCCCCGACCCCAGCCATCCCCACCGCCCTCCTTTGCTTCCACCACTCTTTGGTTTTGTCCATGTGTCCTTTGTAGTTGTCCCTGAAAACTCTTCCCCAATAAAGCAGTTGAACCTCTATAATGTGGGGACCTTAAAAGAAAAAAACTGAGGTCCTCTAAAGAAGAGGGACTTCTGCCTCCAGACTGCCTTCAGGCTTGAGCTGCAAAGTCGGTTCTTCCCTGCCTGCCCTGCGGAGCTCAGACGTGCCAGGCCCCACAGCTGTATGAGCAAATTGCTTAAAATAAATCTAGGTAGATAACTACTACATAGGTATTAAGGGGGGGGGGGGGGGGCGTGTATTCCATTGGTTCCGTTTCTCCAGAGAACCCTGACCAAGGATTTCAAAACAAGGAGTGACTCTATTAGTCAGTTTTCCCCCACATATCAAAATTTCAGTGGTTTACAACATGTGTGTGTATGTGTATATGTAATGGGTCAGCTGTGGTCCAGCTCATTTAAGCGGGATTTCATGACCATCACTGAACTAGGGTAGACTCCAAGCTTTGAATTAGATTTAGGTTTGCCCCACAAGTCTTCATCTTTCCCCTAGGACTAGCGGTTCTGCAACTGCTCAGCACTTGTTATTCCGGTGGTAGAGCCAAGAACACAAAAGGATGAGTAGGTCAGAGGAACACAGCGGCCTCATCTCTAACTGCCACACTGACACTTCCACTTGTTCCGTCTGCCAAGCAAGTGCATGGCCAACATGAGTGGGATAGAAAACTTACTGCAGCCTCCACGGGAATACAGTGCAGATACCTTGCAAAGAGCACAGAGGCATAGTTCAAATACGGGAAGAAAGCAGAGAAGCGAGAACAACAATTCGGTCTACTTGAGGGACCTGGTTAGATATGTTATATTTCTGAAAAATAACTGTTAGCTGAGGGAAGGAGGAGTATGACGGGGTGAGTAGAAATGAACCCTTTCTAAAACAAGATGGAAAAGGAAGGGAACGAGGCAAGGAGAAATGGAGGAGGGAAGAAAGAAGAGTTTTGATTGGAAGTTGAAAAGATTAGCAGCTATCCCTGGCTGGAGTGGCTCAGTGGATTGAGTGCCAGCCTATGAACCGAAAGGTCACTGGTTTAATTCCCAATTATGGCACATGCCTGGGTAGTGGGGCCAGGTCCCCAGTTGAGGGTGTGCGAGAGGCAGCTGATCAATATATTTCTCGCACATCGATATTTGTCCTCCACTCTTTCTCTCTCCCTTCCCCTCTCTCTAAAAATAAATAAATAAAATATTTTAATAAAAAGAAAGAAAGAAAAGATTAGCAGCGAAAGGATTCAGTATAATTTCAAAGTAAGCATGGATCTAATTTAGGGCAGTGGAAAGGGAAGAGAACTAAGTTATTGCAGACCTATTATATTCAAAGCGCTCTGCTGGGCAATATACATACGCTATGAGATCTGTCCAGAAGCCATGTAATATGAAAAACACAGACATTTATTGAAGAAGATACAAGAAACATTGTACATAGTACAATGAGGCCTCAGTCCCCTTCAAAGTGGGCACCTTGGGACCTCACACCGTTCTCTCAATCACCATCAGCTGCCTTGTCATATTTTCCTGTATCTCATTGATGGTCTGAAATCTCTTCCCATCCAAAGGTGATTTTAGTTTTGGGAAAAGCCAGAAGTCACAGGGCACCAAATCTGGGATGTAAGGGGGCTGAATCACCTGGGTGATTTAATGTGTCGCCAAAAAACTCTGCACAAGACATGAGGCATGAGCGGGCACATTTTCGTGATGAAGCTGCCAATCACCAGTTGCCCAAAGCTGTGGCCTTCTGAATCATCCAAATAATTTCTGCAGAGGAATGTTCAAGCTTAACACAAAATTGGATGCAGATTCATAGCTTTATTCATTCAGTCATTTTGAGTGCAACAGCCACACAGGACGCATGCTCACTCTACAGCATCTGCTGCCCCCACTGACTAGTGCAACAAAGTCATTGTTCATGAATGTGCTTTGCAGTCCACTCTCCTTGGCTGCCAGGTTACATCGATGTTGTGCAAACCATTATCATTCTATCAACAATCACCGGACTTTTTCTGGACAGACCTTGTGTATCATATAATTCTTATAACACTTGGGGTAGAAGCCATTGTCAGAATCCAAAGTTCATTTTAGAAGGGGAGAAACGAATTGAGAGGCATTTTTGGAAATCAAATTTGTAAGACTTGTTGGCCTAACTAGATACAGTAGTAAAACGGAGAGAGGGAAGTAAGATGACTTGCAAACATCTATGTGGTCAATGGCGTGATGGTTCCCATTAACCAAAACGGGAAACACAGGGGGAGGGCCAGTTTGTGAGTTGAAGGAGATAAATTTGTTTTTGACTAGTGTTGGTAATAGCTATAGGACCTCTAAGAGCCTACAAATGATTGGGAATTTGTGTCTTAGAACACGAGAAGGGAAGGCAATCTTGCAGAAACATTTCAGAAGTAAAGATAAAAACATTCCAAGTATGGAAAGGGAGCTTCGCAAAGATATGAATGTGTCTTGCACAGTTCATGTTCATGGAACAGCTAGCAAGTTAGCATACTGTTTAGACATCCACATGTCTAATCATGTGTATCAGACTGCATGTACTGTGAGCCTAGGATGGAAAGATAAGTTTGCACCTGGTTACAACTGTTCTGGAATGCTAGAAGCCATTTGGGCTTTTCTCAAGGCAGAGCCACGATAGGGTTTCATGCAAAGGTTGCCGTAAGAGCCTGGATTTTTGGAAGACTTGATGGAGCAGCAAGATACAAGCTGAACCGAAGGTGGGAGGCCAAGTGGAAGGCTAAGACATTAGTTTTTGTAAATGCTAATGAGAACCTAAACGGGGTAGTGACAGTAGGAACAGAAATGAAGGAACAGATGGGAGAATTGCTTTGAAAGAAATTGTGTAGCGCAGTAACCATTCTGCATATCATTAAATATGTGTCGAGTTAATTTTGGAACTTCATATGGCTCTAATGGTTTCCTCTCTGCAGGTATGCAGAGCCTGTATAATTTATTGGTCATCTGTTCATGTATTTTTTAAATTAAGAGTTATAATTTTCATGAAGGAGAGACTATAATGGTTTTGTTCCCTGCTATGTCCACAACATTCGTCAGAAAAGGCACTGACTACGTACTTTTTGAATGAATACTTGGAGGGCCACTGCCCCTGCAGACATCGATGCTCCCCTTCCCAGGTTCCCTTCACTCTTGCCCTGCCCATCCCTCAGGACCCCAGCAAATAGCCCCTCCCTCCCACCTCTTTAAGGATGGGCCTGGAGAACTTGCCTCAGGAATAACCAGAAGACTGAGCCGTCTGCATTCAGTGAGATATTGCTGTGATTTTTTTTCTAATCCTTCCTTCAACTAAACTCAATTGATTCTAACGTTAGTAACTTTTACATTATCTCAAACATATCTGATAGCTTTCCAGTCATATAAAAGATTGAAATTCAGTGCCAACCCATCCAAGCCTCTAGTTTTATTTTCTTTGCCCCCCAACCACCAAGTTGAGGCTTTCCCTGGGGAACTGGCATCTCTCTCTTTTTTTAATTCTAAATGCCCTGGCACTGGGCGAGAAGGAGGGATTAGGAGAAAGGCAAACATATTTATATTTCATTAGGTTTGCTTTGCAGAGCTCTGGCGGGGATCCCTGCCACTGTTCTTTGCCTCACAGACCATCAACAACCCCTATGTAGCAGGTGGACCCCGATTGCTCTCTCAAAAGAGTGATGTGTCACTTGGGTGACCTGTGGGAACCTCACTGCACACATCTGACTCTGCCTCAACTGGATTCATCAGGACTCCCTAAGTCTGTCCCCAGTATCCACTGCTGGGGTGATCAGTTTCTTGAATGGCTCACAGCAAGACCTCCCTGCCAAGCTGTTAATTTCCACTCCAGTGAGTTTTCCTTCCTCCTTTCCTCTTCTCTAGTCATTTCTTATGTCAGCTGCAGCAGCCAGGGAGTTTCTGGGACTGGGGTGATTGTTCAAGTCAGCAGTTGGTTCACCCACCTCTTGATAAGTCCTGGAGAATGCACTTAGTCCAATATTTTTGTAACTCTCTAAAGGATGTGAAGGCACTTCATACCTTTAGCCTCTGCTTTGGGACCTAGTCTCCAATTTTACACATCCATGACACCTGGTAATTTGGGAATGCCACGCAACTGCACTTTGCAAACCCCGAGTTGTCATTTAATTTGTAGCTACTGTGTACTAAACACTGAGCTAAGTGTTACATGAGCAAACATTTAATGAGTAGCTCAAACGGGTTAGTCACTGTAAAAGGGATATACAAAGGTCTGAGACAGTTCAGACTCTCCTGCAAATAATGAATTACACTGTAACTTTAAAATAGAAGCCATTTAAACCTCAACATGGAAAATAGGTTAGGCAGTGAAACAACGGGGAGAAGGAAAAGAGAAAAAGTAACTTCAAAATGAAGGAGTAAGGAAGAATCTTAAAAATGAGAACACTGCACAGTGACAGAAAACCTAACATGTTTAATATTAAAGCCTGAATCCCTGACACCTGGGCTAATCTTTTCTCTGCTCGCAAATCAAACTCCTATAGATTTCCATTAATATTTATCCCCTTGAATCTGAAGGAAGAGGAAAATCTACTTTGTATCTTGCCCTGTTTTGCTGTTCCCATCATGAATTCCACTGCAGGATCCCATCAGGGGATAAGGTACCGACTGTCCTTAATCCCTGAAGTATCAGATAGAATTAGATAGCGCGGCGCGCAGAGCAGCACAAACCTAGACGTGAGTTCCTCGAAACCGAGAACCACAAATTCATCTAGAATTTCAACGAACACCTTAAGGACTGGAATAATTCATACAAAATTCTAAGCCCCAACGTTTCTCTTGCTTAAATTAATTTCACACTCCAGTGTAAACGCAGAAATGTTATGTTGCTGTCACGCTTCTTTGTTCTCCCAAAGTTAAAAAAAAAAAAATCTGTACATAGCTGGGAAAAAGAAAGAACCTATCTGCCAGCCCAGCAATTCTCTGTTCCTGTCTAACACATGGTGGATTCCATGTACAATAGAGCACGTGGTCTTTAAACACTAAAAAGCCTTTCTTTACTGGCTTGACACAGCAGTATGTTCCCCAGCATGTTTGCACTACCTACAATACATGTCTTGCATGAGGATAAATTCCTTTGGTTGTTTGAGTCAAGTTATGCAGTATTTTCACATGCTTTGATGTTGTGCATATGAAAATTATCATCTACATTTTGCGAGTATAGCTCCTTCTGCCTTCAGCATTGAATTTCACACTGCTTGACTGACATCTTTTTTACATTCCATCCAACAGAATGCCAATAATGTCTATAGCAGAAGCACAACATATTTCGTTTTCTCAGAGATGGAGTTGACAGAGCAGCTACGTTGGAAAATTGGGGGGCGGGGGGGGCGTTTTTGAAATCGAATTCAGTGTGAAGATTATCGATGCATTAGGATTGTGCATGAAGTATTTTGGTTTTCCTCATTTCCGTATCCAGAAAGATCTCTTGCTTCATATCAGATAAATTTCCAAGTTGCAAGACACGTTCTGGTTTTAGAGCACAGAATATACAGGTTAGACTAACCCCAGTTCCCCTTTCTTAATTGCAGATGAGACCCATTGGCCATGACGGCTACCATCCCACCTCTGTCGCAGAGTGGCTGGATTCCATCGAACTAGGCGACTACACCAAAGCCTTCCTAATAAACGGCTACACGTCGATGGACCTGTTGAAAAAAATCTGGGAGGTTGAACTTATTAATGTAAGTTGGTCTCTTAAAGACACCTTAGTCATTCAACCCTTGACAAATGAAATTCTTACTGCACATGGGTAGTCGTTTTCTTTCTTGGTAAGTGTTTGGACAGCCAGGGCATTTCAGATATGCCTCGTGTCTTAAATACATGTCTCTCTTGGCTCCAGTCAAGCTCTGCAGTCACTGTCTTCTGAGGTTTTGAGGTGGGCACCAAGCGGACTCTCAGGGTGTCTGCGTTATCCAAGCTTATCTAAAAAAGAAAAGCTTCCACACACTCCTGGGTTTTCCATTTTAGCAAATTGTGTCATTTTAGGGTATGGATGTAATAACAAATAGGCTCAAATTTTGATCTTTGCTCATAATCGTTACTAAAGATGACAGTTATCAGTTTTTGTTGTCTATTATGTTTCTGTCTCTGCTCCTTAATTGCAGATGTAATACCTTATATTAAAGAGACTGCCTTTGTTCTTATTGAATAGTCTGCTATAACATCAAAATTTTATTTTCCACAGCTTATATGTAATCTTGTCTCTGTTTTATTCATACACATGGCACAGATTTTCTATATAAACTGGCCAACGTATGTTGCCATGTATTCAAGTCCAAAGAGATCAACTAAATGTGCATAAATGTTTTTGTTCCTGATTTTGTTCTCATTTTATTTTTACCCCTATTTTACTTCTAATGGCAAAAGATAATATAAGGGATGAAAAGACAATTTATAATGATCATGTCTTAGCATTATATTTGGCATCAGATGGAAAGAGATAAAAATACAGTATGTAATGAGGTGAAAAGACTATTTAATGAAAAGACTCTCTTTGCATTATATTTGGCATCACGAACATTTCTTTTTAAAGAAATCATTTCATCTTTTAGAGAATTTGCTAGATTTAAGCACCATATTCCAATAACTGAAAAAGTATTCATAAGCCAAAAAACAAAGCAAGTAAATTTCTGCTAGTTCAAAGTGCTCTGTTCTTCTTTCTGCCAGTGTCTCCGAAAGTCCAGTCTCTACAGAGTTCATGTCATTATTTTAAGTGATGCTCACTAGTAGTAACTAATTATCCTTTGCTTTTAAATGTGTCTTAAAAATAATACCTTTTCTAGAACGTCTCATAAAAATAGTTCTTTAATCTAAAAACCACTTTAAATTGACACATTCTTGGCTCCTTCTAATTCCCTGTCACCTACTCTTAGCTTTCTGTGCTCTATCCCTCACAAAAGCAATCATTATTTCAAAAGAAAGTTACGAAAAACCTTTGATCAATTGTGCTCTTAGACCGTGTGGTGATGGAATTAGTGAAACTATGTTGCTCTTTGGTTGCATCAAGCAGATTTTAGTTCTTCCCTGACAACTCGATACTCTCTCACCTCTACTCTTAGCCATTTGTTAAAGGGGTACCTTCTGTAGATCAAACAGGCACATTTCCAATTACGTTGCACTCCAGCCAATGAGGCAATTGACAAATATCTCTGTGTAACATCTTCCGAATAATGTCGCTCCCCACTGGAGAACAAGTAGGCTAGAGGACGCAGGAGTCACTCACCTGAGTGGCAGTAGCGGCAATCCCTCACTGAAAAGAGTGGATTCCAACAGAACTCTATTACCAAATGTTTGAAGCAAGTGTCACTGAAGCAAGACTATGTCATCTCAAAACCCAAATTCTGAGGCTGGTGTTTTGAACCCACACTTTCCCCAGTGCTGGGGGCACCTGCAGACTAGAGATGCCTGTTGAGTACCAGCCACCGGGCCTTGTGACAATTGCAATGACTGCACGGTCAGTGGGTTCAGAAGGTTTACTGCCAGGGCTCAGGGACGGATCCACCACCATCACCCACAGGGCCAGCCAGCCTGGAGTTGGGACAGAAAGAGAGCCTTTTCCACCCCCAGCGGGTCTTCAAGGTTCTCCCTTCAGCCATGTTTGCTATGGTGCATTGTGACTTCAGTCTGGAGAGCAGACGTGCCTGTCATGAGCGTTGTATCAGAAGTGGGAAACATAGTCCCTGTGTTGTAGACCTTGAAGCCAAATTCCTCTGCATCAACACCAACCTTTTTCCTTATTTACTTTAATGTCATTTATTGTCCTGAAAATAAACGGGTAAAATTTGAAGTTCCTTGTGCAATCTTTATGGACACATTTGCACTCTTGATGAGGGGGCTTTGCTGGTCATTTAACTCAGTAGATATATTTATTTCGGACAAACACTGATCTGTACTTTCATATCTGGACATCAGAGAAGGAAAATGTTTGTGTCCATTAGAGCTGCTGTAATAGGGGTTCATTGGATGGTTTAGGGTCACCGGGTTTTTCAAGAAAAGACACGATGTGCATGCACCTTCTGGCTTGCAGCGCTCTTGACTGGTCTCAAAGTCACGACTTCTATTTATCCCAACTAATGAGGGGAGGTATCCAAATGTAAGACAAGGGCATACATAATACATGGGCCCAGTAAGTCCCATAAGTACCCATAACTAAGTACCCATAACTTGTTGTGTTCCAGCCGTAAGGGAACAGTTGCCCTGAGTCAGAGCAAAGCTTGTTAGGGAAATTCACATCCGGAGCCTTGGTCCTGCCTGGCCCATCTGAAGGGAGCGAAACGGCTCCATTGACTCGTTCTGTGTAAACTGAAGAGAGATGCGCACGAGCCGTGTCTCTGACACAGAGGTCGCTGGGGCTGAGAAAAGGGATGGGGGACGAAGAGGCCAGTGGCTGATATAATTACAAGTAATGTCAGCAACACTGCGTAGTATTGATTAAGCCTCAAGTTGACATGGTATTGAGCTTGATATTAGACAAGTAGTACAGTCTCAGAGAACATAGTAAGTCTATTCAAAGTATTTTCATGATGAGATGAAAACTGTACAAAGTCATGACTTAAAATGTGCAAAAAACTTTGAAATTATGATCTTTCAAAAAGTATCCAAAGATCTTTTCCTATGGTGGAGTACAGTATTGTCTGAAAAACAAGGTTATCTGAGTCACCTGATGAGGGTTTGGGTCACAAAGCTGCCCGGGCGTACAGGTTAGGGAGAGTAGTAGAAATCTCACGTCTAAACTCCAACACTGTCCACAGGGGAAACAAAGCAACAGAGAAACCTTTCAGACATCAGGTATTGCCAATTTTACAGGCCCCGTGTGTGTAGATGTAGAGGATGATGTATATGCCAATAATTGTTCCCTTATTCCCTAATCCATGCTTTACATTCAGAAACTGATGCTATCCACATCTCTGTTTCATCCCTGTGTCTGCCACTCTCACTAAATAACATCATTAACATCACGTTTGCAATGATACTTCAGGGTTACAACATGAATATGTTGAGAGAGATTGTCAGGCAAATGGTTCCCTCTGCAGATGCTAGCTGGATGAAACTCCAGCTTGAATGGTAGTCCTCTGCCCAGGCTTGTCCGGAGAATTGAAGATAACAGCTCAGATGTGCATCAGTGTGTTTAATTAAGTCAGGAGGTGTTTCGGGCCTCGCGTGTGGTATCTTTAAGTTTGCACAACAGTGTCCACTGCTATTGGCAACCTCAACAGTCCTGCGTGGGGGGAATTTTAGATAAAAGGGCTACGCCCTTTCCGCATGAAATATGTATGGATAATGATTAAATCTCCATAAAATTATTCGTTTTCCAGATAAAGAAACATATTGCAGTTATGAAAAACAATGTTAGTTTATTTTACCGCTGTGTACCTACTAAGGGAATTTTGGTAAGGCCAAATAAATTTGAATTGTCCAATTTATTAGATTGTGAACCTCAGTGGAGAACATATCATTAATTTCTTCCCAGTGGATTTACCAAGGAGTAATTCTAGCTCGGCTTATGATGTCCCACAGTACTGATCATGATAAACATGCACATTAAATGGACAAAATAAGAGGCAGGCTTCACTGCGTTCTTAAATGTCTGCTCATAAGGACAAAAATAGCTTTAAAAATGTCTGCAGTGATTGGCTGTGCTTTCAGTACTTTTGGGTAGAAACAAAACTACAGGGAGTGATGTCCACGTGTCCTGTGAAAATCACTGGGACTTATTTTGCAACTGGAAATTGATTATAAGATCATCTGCTTCTTGCCTGATAGCTGCTGGAACTACATGTACCTCGTTCTTTTGTTTAGGACTGTCAGGGTTTGTGGGGTTTTTCCCTCCTGTGCAGTGTTGTTGACTTAATTTCTACCTTTCCAGGGGAAATATTGTGATAATCCAATCACTTAGCGATGTACAGAGAAATTTTCAGAGGAAACATTCCAATTTGGTGTTAAATCAGTAATTGTGTGACTTTATTTGCTTAAATGCTGTAGAAATATAGTCCTATTAGTATCAAATTTAGACTCATTACTCGCTTTGATGTTTCTACTTTATGATCAGTATTAGAAACTCACACTCCTCTCTACTCTACCCTCATTGCTATAGCAGCAATAACAGTTACTCCCTGACCGTCTTTCTTTGCACTGTGTACGTGAGCATGTGCACGTGTGTGCGTGCGTGTGCACACTGGATAAAGGCAAATGGTATTTATACTCCCAGCCAAGAAGAATAATCTGCAGATCCACAACTTGCAGGGGAAGAGTAGGGAGGACGAATGTTATAATTCCATCTCCAAGCCAATTATTTTCAGTAAAAGGTTATGCCTTCACTATAGGACATTAATAAATGAGAAAGATATTCATTTTTCCTCACCAGGGAAGCTACATCAGTCAACACTTCAAATGTTAAAAACTTTAATCAAAGCCAAAGGCTTTAACTAAGTAACTGGATATGGGTATTCAAGTGTAAAGCAAACTTCATCAGTAATCTTTGGATTTAAGCATTTCATCTATACGCATGCACAGATAGCTCCTCATGAGCCTCAGGGCAGCTAGACGCCATGTCTGAGCTTCAGGCCTGTTCATGCGTGTTGCGGGGGAAGTTCCTGGGCTCCGCCGCCCCCGCACTGCATCTAACGTGCAAACTCTTCCACTCGTCCTCTTCTTAAAGCTTCCCTCACTTGGCCTATGTTTTGGAAAAATAACATCCTTTTCCCTTCCTCATATGAGATGGACAATCTTCTCCCAAGTCAACACTCACTTTCCAGTGGTTTTCCCCCCTCTCACATGTGGCCTGGAGGCTGGTGATTGACTAGAACTGGCATTATTGATTCCACTATCTTTCAGCGTATTTTGTAATATGGAAAAACCTATTGTGTTGCTCTCAATTATGGAGCCTTGACCTAAACTGAGATAGAATTATACCACAATAAAATGCACTTTAACACTAAATCTTCATTGGAAGGAATATTGCCTTTTTTCCCCCCATTGAAAGTGAATTTGTTGGCATTGCAGTTAGCAAAACACACACACACACACACGCGCGCGCGCGCGCACGCACGCACGCACACGTAAGCAAGGCCTTTGGCCTGAGGAGGCAGCCTTGAGCACTCAGCATAGCCATTTGTGTGCAAAAAGGAAAACCGTGTCCTGGTTTTGCAGAAATTTCTACCTTTAAAACATCATTTTAGTGACATCTGTTTCTTCCCCTCCCAGATTCCATTCACTCTTCTGCTGATTAAAATTTAAGCATTCAGAATTTCCTCCGAAAGTCGCCACTTCCAGCTCTCACCCATTCCATGCCTGAGCATCTGACCCAGATCGCAGCCAAGCTCAGCATTCCAGCCTTCCCCTCACCCCCATGGCTACAGAGTCGTCCTCGTCGGGACCCGTATTCATTCTTCCTACTTTGGGGATCCAGTGCAAAATGAAAATGTGGAGCCCCTTGTTCAACAACTACTAAAGATTTTAAGTCCCTGACATCAGAACATTAAACCAAACACAGGACTCTTCAAAAGAAAGTTGCAGGACTGTGTGTACCCACACAGGTCACACACCCGAGAAGCCACACCTTCTCTTCCGTCACGTGCCTTCTACCTGAAAGCCTTCCGTTAGCGTTTTTATAGTGTGAGGCTGCTGGTAAAAAGACTTTATTTTGCCTTCATTTTTGAAATCCATTTTTGCTGGGTATAGAATTCTAGGGTAACAGTTCTTTGTGGATGCTGACCCAGCATTCCCTCTTCTGCATTATTTCTCACGAGGAATCTCCCATCATCCTCTCTTTTTGTTGTTATTCCTCTGTACATAACGTGTCTTTTCCCCGCCGTCTGCGCTTCAGGGTTTCTCTGTCGCTGCTGTTGAGCGATTATGATCTAACTTGATATAGTTTTTTCATATTTCTTGTGTATGAAAATGTTTTGAGCTTCTTATGAAGTTAGCATTTTCATCAACCTTGGGAAACTTTTGGTCATTATTTCTTTTCCTTTTGTGGTTTTCCATAAAATAGTTATATTTCTTTTTTCTCTTTAACTTTTCAAAACATTTTTAAAAGATTTTATTTATTTACTTTTAGAGAGAGGGGGAGAGAGGGAGAAAAAGAGGTAGAGAAACATTAATGTGTGAGAGATACATCAATCATTGATCAGCTGCTTCTCACATGCCCCCAGTTGGGGACCTGGCCCGCAACCCAGGCATGTGCCCTGACTGGAAATTGAACCAGCTACCCTTTGGTTTGCAGGCTGGCACTCAATCCACTGAGCCACAACAGCCAGGGCTAAGCATTGCATTTATATAGAATGATAGCATTCATTTAAAATTCCATATACATATATATGTATATCATAAGTGTACAGCTTAATACTTTTATACAAACAGACCACACATATGTAACGCAACCTCCCCAAAATTACCAGCATCCAAAAGGTCACTCAAGGCCCCTTCCAGTGACTGCTTTTCCCATGACCCCCAAGGCAACTACCATCCTTACTGCAAACAGCAAAGCTCAATTTGCTTGTTTTGCATAGAGTGTTCTCCCATGTAGCTTCTTTCATTTCCATCACACTGCATGTAGACGAGGGCTGTCCCTTCTCTCTCGTTGCTGTATATTATCCTCAACTTGTGTCCCCAGCTTTACTGAGATGTAATTCATTTACTGTACAATTCACATGTGTGGTATACAACTCAGTCATTTTTAGTATATACACAGAGTTATATAATCATCACCAAAATCATTTTTATTATAGGTAAAAACACAGAACAGAGCACTTGCCCTGCTAACCATTTTAACTAGACAGTATAGTAGTGTTCGGTGGTGTTAGCATTACTGTACAGCAGCGCTCCAGAACTTTTCATCTTAAACGGAAACTCTGTATCCGTGGAACAACACACCCTTTGCCCCTCCCCCAGCCCGTGGCCGCCACCATCCCACTTCCTGTTTCTAAGAGTTTGGCTGCTTTACTACCTCACCTAAGTGGGATCACGCAGCATATGTCTTTTTGTGACGAGTTTATTCCACTGAGCATGAGGTTCTCAAAGTCATCCATGTTATGTAGCATATGACAGGATTTCCTTCTTTCTAAGCCTGAATAATATCTGTTCACCTGTTGATAGACATCCGGGTTGCTGTTATCTCTTGCCTATCATGGGTCATGCTGCAATGAACAAGGGTGTGGAAATATCTCCCTGAGGTTCTGTTTTCAATTATTTTGGCTCTACACCTAGAAATCGGATTGTTGGTTCATATATTAGTTCTACTTTTAAAATTTTGAGGAACCTTCCTAATGGCTGTCCCGTGGTCATTATTTTTAAAATACTGTTTTCTGTTCTGCTTTTTCTCTCCTCTGCATGGAAACTCCAATCACAGGTATATGAAGCCATTGGAAGTTGGTCCACAGCTCACCAATGCTCTATTCTTTTTTTCAAGATTTTTTTCTCTCTGTGATTCATTGGATAGTTTCTATTGCTATGTCGCCAAGTTCACTAACATTTCTTCTTGTAATATCTAATCTGCCATTACTCCTATCAAGCATTTTTTCATCTCAGAGACTATGGTCTCCATCTCCAGTGGTTCGACTTGAGTCCCTGTTATGTTTCCCATGTCTCCGTCTAACTGCTCAGTCTTTTCTCTGACTTGTTGAACACATGGAATGCAGTTATAATAACTTTTAATGCCCTCGTATCTTGTTTTCAGTTCATCCTCTAACTTGTCGAACGTATGGAATGCGGTTATAATAACTGCTTTTAATGCTCTTGTCTTCTAACTCCAACACTGTGTCAGTTCAGGGTTGGTTTTGATTGACTGATTCATTCTCATCGTCCACAGCATGCTTGGGAATCTTCATTGTATGTGAGACCATATGAATTTTACGTCGTTAGGTGCTGGATTTTTTTGTATTCCTATACATATTCTTGAACTTTGTTCAGGGACACAGAGAAGTTCCTTTTATATACTTTGATCTTTTCAGGCTTTGCTTTTCGGGTCTTGATGTGTTAGGCAAGACCAGAGCACCCTTTGTTCTACAGCTAGTACTGACTTCCACACAGCCAAGGCAAGAAGCCCGGGGCATCCCACCAACACCCTGAGAATTTCAAGCTCCCCAGTCCGAGTAGTGCAAACTCTCACCAACCCTGTTTGAATTCTAAGTACTATTCCCACTCATCTTTTCAGCATTTTTTTTAATCTGGCCTCAGATAATTCCCTTACATATGGGTGCTGATCAGTACTGTCTCCTGGCTAGCACTCTGCCCAGGAAACTGGAGTCACTTAGCTTCCCTGGACTCTCACCTCCATCTTCTCAATTCAAAACTTTGTCCCGGCTCCGTGGGTTCCTTCCAGCACGTGGCCTGGGAATTCCCTCAAGGTGACAAACTAGGGCAACTGTAGGGCTGACTTTGCTTGCTTCTCATCTCTCAGGGATTAATGTCCTTCACAGCCTCATGAGCAATGTCTTGAAAACCAGTGTTTCATTTACTTTGTCTGTATTTTTCATTGTGTCAAGTGGGAGGGCAAATCCAACTTCCGCTACACCATCTTGACCAGAAAGAAGCCCAAGCCTGTTATTAACCCCAGTGGGCCAGGGAGCCACACCTAAACTGTTGAAGCAGAATCTTTGGTGGTGGCACCTGGGTGTTGAGAGGTTCTTTTTCAAAGCTCCCCAGGATATTTTAATGTGCAGCCTGGGATTAAAAAAAAAAAAAAAAAAAATGCTGCTGTAATCAGCAGGGATCCATTAAGAGGATTTTAATCAGGGCAGTGACAGGATCAGAAGCAGTAGGCAGGAGCAGAAGCCACTTGATAAGGTAGAGCTGAGTGTGAGGGAAGAAGCAGCTGAGTCAGCCGGTTCTGCTCGACAGCTATTTCTAGCCATGAATGTGTTAGGCATGACAGCAATAAAATCAATACGCCCCGTGAGAACCCGAGGGTATCCCTGAATTGGAAGTCCACATATATTGATTCAGTTTTCTTCACTTTAACCCTATGTATCCAGAAGGTAAAATACAGTCAGTATTCAAGGACAAGTATAATACATTTCAGAAATGCTTTTCGATAGTGCCTAAAATTGTTTCAGCTTGGCCCTTAAAAGGCTAAGCCTTGGTTATGTGAAAAACTGACTTCCTATTTATAAAAAGGAGTAGGACATATGGTATGTTTCAGTGCTTCCAACGCACCCTGTCTTCTTTCATCTTTTTCTTGGAATCAGGTCACTTGATTTTGAATCTTCTATCTGCCACTCAGCATGTGGCCTTTAAGAAGTCATTGACTCTGGGCCTCAGTTTCTTGATTATAAATAGAGGATAATAATATCTGCCCTGCTGGTTTCATCAGTTTCTTGTGAGTCTCAAAATCCCATGAAAGCTTTTTATTATCCATGCCGTTCTCTGCTCTCCCTGTTTTATTTTTATGTTGCCTCTACCTTTTTCTTTATCTCTTCCCCAGATCCCTCCCCCAGAGTTAGGCTGGGAGCTGGCCAGGTTCTTTGGAACATGCTTTCTCCGTTCAGATGCTGTTTGCTCCTCCTTCTCAGTTCTCACTGGTTAGAACGCAGCTAGCTCTGTGCATCGTGCAGACTTGGGCCTCGAGAAATCACTGCTTAACTTCCCTCTTCCCCATTCCGAACCTCATGCCCTTTTCTCCTGCCGAGGCCTCTCCCATCTTGCCCGACAGGTACCATCTATCTTTTCCTACCAGCTCTGTCAATCCCCTCATTGCTTAGTGCTTGCGCAGAGCACTTCCACCCCCAGAAACAGGTGAATGTGAGAGGAAATGAGTCCGTTTTGTGGAGCAACATTCAGGATAAAACTACAGAGGGTCTCCTCACCCCACGCCCTCACCTCCCCAACCCCGACCGCTGTTTTTTCTGACTGTGCTTAGACAAGGAATTGCTAGTGTCTTTTTCCTCCAACTGCACAGCTTTCACCCTTGACTCTCAGTCACCAAGTTCCTTTTTATTCTTGAAGCAAAAGACCTAGGGGTAGAGCAGGGTAATAGCTCAGAGCTTAGGGGTGTACTCAGCCTTAATTTATTTTCCATAAACTTAAGCCTTACCAGAATCTGTTCCAAAGTTTCAGCTTGATGATCCATAAGACTAGAAACTTCTGAAGGCTTTTTGAAGTAGCTCAGTCTTCCCTTTTCATTGAAACTGCTCCCTTAAAATAGTATCATTAATTATAATGAAGCTTTTTATTCTGTATTTTGCTCAGATTTCTAATATGGCATGAGGACTTTTGTTTCTTTAAGAACTCTGTTCTGGAGATATTTAGGGCAGAGCCCGTTGCTAAGGAGACCCATTTCCGTTGCAGTTAAATAGGTAAACGCAGTAAACTGGCTCTGTGCTTCTAGGAGCTGTGAGAGGGGAAACATTCTAATGGATTATTCTATAGTGTAAAAAAAAAGAGAAAGAAAAAGTTCTCCATAAAATGCAAACACATTTTTCATGCTTTTCTGGTGGAGAAATGCATTGGGTCTTCCTAGGGAGAGGATCCCAGTTCAAATTGAAAAGATAAGCCTCTACCTTCATAGATGAAATGGAAGTCAGAGGGTGTTTCTGTTAGGGAAAAAACTGTTAAGAATGTTGAAGCCTGACATACGGGCTGCCATGGCAATGCCATGACAATAAAGACTCAATAAATCATAATGGTTAACATCATCACCCAAATGAGTACACAAGATTAATATTAGAATCATCCCATTATGAAAATAATTCAAAGCCAGATAGGTCAGAGACAAGGCAGGTGATTTTGTAGCTTAGGACTTATATCTGCTTGAGAGATGCTTAAGGTTGATTTAGAGTTTCAGTTTAGCTATTTTACTGACGTACTACATACTAAGAGATGTAGTATGTTAAATTAAATATCTGCAGTTTCAATTTATTTTTGAACTCAAGGAAAGAGCTGTTACTTGGAACCTCAGAAAGCACCTAAATTCCTCAGTGTGCAGACCTTATGTCTGGCATCCTATCGCCACCTGCTGGCAGGATACCTAAAGTACAGTGACTAAATCATAAAACAGTTTCTTAAATGGAGAAAGTAATTGCAAAAATAGAAATTATTCCATGCTAGTTTTATATCAGTTCCTGTTTTTAATATTGAGTTAATAAAACATGAGTTAGGGGAGTTTCATTTTTGTAGACACAAAATTCAAATAGCCTATACCTAAAACTTTACAAAAATGGAAAAAACTCTCCACTGTGCATTCCACCAAATAAATTAATATGGGATAATGGTGCTTTTTAAAATAGATATATGTTTAAATATATATTCTATAGTAATTTTTCTCTACTTTTGTATAAATTTTTGGGGGGGATATTTAAATTTGCTTAAAC
The DNA here is from genome assembly GCA_004026765.1 of Micronycteris hirsuta. Classification (NCBI taxonomy): domain Eukaryota; kingdom Metazoa; phylum Chordata; class Mammalia; order Chiroptera; family Phyllostomidae; genus Micronycteris; species Micronycteris hirsuta. Next base: position 9,466 of record PVJI01007234.1, on the reverse strand, counting down.
TTGAATAGGATCGTTACTTTTTTAAAAATTCTCTTTCAGAGTAGCTCTTGAGGTTGGGGGGGGGACAATAAAATAATAAGTATTTTACTGCCCTTACCCTCAAAAGAACCTCCAGACTAATGGGGAAGATGACTGTTTACACTAGCTGTGCCAAAGTGGTCTCTGAATCCCAGATGGGAACACAGGGTCTTTTCCTGATGGGAGGGCGGTGGAGTAAACAGCAAGCATCAATGATGAGAGCACGGAGGCTTGAAAGGCAGTCCCCCAGGTTTGACTCCCAGCTCTGTTTCCTATAGTTTCCTCCTTTGGGAAAGTCACTTAACCTTCCCTCAGCTTCAATTTCCTTGCCTCTAAATTTTGGACAATAACATGATCTATCTTCTAGATAATATTGTTGTCAGGATTCAACAAAATAATCTAGTAAAGCTTTTTGCACAATGCTTTGCTAATAGAAGACACTCCATGTTTGTTTAACGGAAGCTAAATGGAAGACAGCTTCCAAGTTCCCAACATTTGTGGGTAGCATGGTCAGTTATCCCTGGTGCAGCCGGGCTGGCCGACAGACTGGCTGAAAACGCAGTGACTGAAAGCAATACGCCCTGCGCAGCTGGTGAGTCTGCAGGTCAGTGACCCAGGCAGTGCTTGCCTGGAAATTTCTTCTGCTCTCCGCTGGCTCCCTCACATCTTGGCAGTTGGCTCTAGCCTGTCGGGGTATGAGGGTCCGCTGATCTGGGATAGTCTCAGCTCAGACAGCGAGGGCAGCATAGCTCTGCTCACGTCTCCTGTCCTATAATATGCTCTCCCGGGCACGTCCTATGGCAAAGACAGAGAAATGGAAACGTGCAAGCGCTTTTCCAAACCTCTGTTGGCTAACGTGCCTGCTAACAACGGCCCAAAGGAAGTGACCGGACCAGCAGAGAATCAAGTTGCAAGATATATTTTACCTTTTGATTGAAGGAACTGAAAATTCACATAGAAACGACTTAGATGCAGGCCAGAATGAAGCATTGAGGCCGTTAGTACAAGCCATCCCTCCCAAAAGAGAAGTTTTAATTAGAGAAAAGAAGAGAGAATTTTAAATTGTTGGGCAGTCTTATTGTTTCTAAGCCTCCAATTGGAATATGTGAGATCAAAACCATCTCAGAACATCTACAATAACTAGTGATGCTGAAGTGAGGGGGCTGGGGGCGGGGCAGAATATTGGACAGGGCCCTGTACTCGAGGGCCTAAATGTAACTGTGTGGGAAGTTCAGGGGCAGGAGCTGCCCTCCAACCAACACTGTGTGATAATGGACTTGCTAAATGTATAAAAAGCTGAAAATGTGTTTGTTGAATTAACTACCATCAACCTAAATTATTTTAGAAAATTAAACACTAAAGTATCTAATGGAAAATCGTCTCCATGCTTTCTCAAATATTTGGTGCGTGCTCACTCTTCGCTCAGAGTGGGTATGCAGCAAATATTTTTTAAATTGAATGTAGTTCCTTAGGTTAGTTTTTTAAATTGAATGTGGCTCCTTAGGTTAGTTTTTAAAATTGAATGTGGCTCCTTAGGTTAGTTTTTTTAATTGAATGTGGCTCCTTAGGTTAGTTGACTCCCTAGACAGACACTGGGGATGATAGTAATAATAACAATAATAGAAGTTTTAGAGCCTTCTTCTTCATCTTCCCCTCCATTAAATGGCAGTCTTGCCCAAGACTTTGCCCTCGAATCTTCTTTCCCTAGTGCTACGCTCTTGGACGACATCACCTGCGGAGATGCTTCACCTGGCTCCCCCAAGGAGATGGCTGTCAAGGACACGTCTGTGGCTGGATTGCTGCGGTCCAGACACAGTTCACAAAGCACCTCAAGTATATTATTTGACTGCTGGGATTTGCAGCCTTTGTTATCAGGATTATTAACTATTGTGAGCTCCATCAGGGTTTAAGCATCCACATGCACACACATGTAGAGAGGGGGGAGAGGAGAGAGAGAGAATAGAGGAGAGAGAGAATAGAGAGGTGCCTCTGTTGCCACCTCCCAAATGCTAAAAATGAAATAGCGACTTCCATTCAGGAAATGAACTAAAAAGGAGGGGAAAGCCCATGCCCAACCTACGTTATGCATTGGTCCCTGGAAGCCTGGAGAGGAGGCTGAGATGGGAAGGTTTTGTGTAAGTACAAAGACCCCGGAATCCCTCCAGAAAGACAGATAAACCAATCACCCCTCACACACGTTTCCTTGAGACTGGCTGAAGCAGAGAAGACCAAGTCACAGTGCAAATGCCGCTGGAGAGAGCTCGATCTACTAGTCATTCTCACTCACTGGCAACTACTGTGATCAGATAACCAGCTGACGTAGAACTTCGCCAGCAAGTGCAGGATGTAGAGGTGTGACGAGAGAGAAGAGGGAGGGCATTCGGAACAAATTTACAAATACAGGGAAGCACCAGAGGGAAAGCAGGCTTGGGTGGCAGAGTGGAGAAGAAGCAGGACTTGGAGTTACTGAGGCAAATTCAAGTTCTGGTTCTTACTTACTTCCTCTGGGGCAAGAAGACACTTAGCCTTTTATTTATCTTTGGTTCCTCCTTATTACCCACAACCCTGCCAGACGCCAAGCTCCTTGAGGACCTGACCTCGGAAGCTCAGCTGTATGTCCACTCCCAATGCCCTGTACAAAGCAGGTCCTTAAAAATACTCACTGACAAAGTGCTGCCAGGGGACGAGTGGGGAAAGGAAGATACAGGGTAGCCACGTGAGACCAGGTTGTCAGACACATTTCTCCTACTTGGCAAGTGGAAGGTCCAGAAGAGGCAACCATTTGTGTGCCCTGTACCCACCTCAGTGCCACCACTGGGTGCTGCCAGCAGCTGAGGATGGCAGGCATGTTGGGTGGGAATGCTTACGTCGAAAGGCAGACCACCCTAGATCAGTTTCTGTAGGGCCTCGGTGGGTCTAGAATGTGTGTAACTGGGGGTCTGACATATGAAGAACTCTACACAGTATTTAAGTTGAATGGAATTATTTATTGAACAACTGCTATATGCCAGGCACCGTTGTAGGCTCTAGAAGTACAGCGAGAAACAAAACAGGTGACAAAGCCCCTGCTGTCATGGAGTTTACCTTCTGGAGAGGGAGACAGATAATAAGCCAGTAAGAGTAAGTCTATAATATGACAACAGATAGTGGCACAGGAAGAAATGTAAAGCAGGGTAAGAGGACAGGAAGTGACTGTATCTTAAGGAAGATGGTCAGAATGACCTTTTTGAGAAAGTGCCATTTGGACAGAGATGGAAATGAAAATGCAGGAATAAGCCATACAAGGATCAGCATTCCCAGCTGGGGGAACAGCAAATGCAAATACCCTGAGGCAGGACCATGCTATAATAGAATAAGTAAGGGGAAAGGCTGGTGGAAAATGGTGCCAAAGACAGAGCCGAGGACCAGGTAGTGAGGGTCATGGACAGGTATCAAGTTGTATTCCGGTGTGGGTAGAAGTCATGAGGGCACTTTGAGTGAGAGAGTGACATTGTCTGGTTGGTGTGTTCAAGGCTCACTTTCGTTGTTGTGGGGAGGACGGCGGTGGGGGCGGGGGTGACAGGGATGGGGAGAGAGCGAAAGTCTAGCTGAGAAACTCCTCTAGTAGTGAAGACAAGAGATGGTGGTTCCTTGTCCTGATGTGACCATGGTGAAGATGAACTAGAATGCACAGTGAAGACAGACCTGATGAACTAGATATTGACTGTGGGAGAAATGAGGAGTTGAGGGTGAGTCCAAGGTTTTTGGCCTAAGCTACTTCTTGAGATTGGGAATATTTGGGAGGAAAAATTGGGGAGGAGAAATGAATAGTTCTGTTGAATGTGGTAAGTTTGAACTACCCATCACGCATTTCAAGTAGAAACATCAGGAAGAAATTGTGTGTGTGTGTGTGTGTGTGTGTGTGTGTGTGTGTATAGCATTTCAGCTCTCTTCTTTGCATTTGAAATATTTATGATCCATGCCTGAGAAAAACCAAAGTGTGTATTAAAAACATTTCTGCACTCTGCACCCTACATAAAGCTACACTTTTGTGCAGAAGCTCTTTCTCCTTAGAACCTGCTATTGCAACAAACTCCCAGCCCGGGGCTTGGGGCACAGAGGTGTGCCTATTCTCCACCTCCACGCACCGGGCAGGGTGTCCCCAGCTATTGACCTGCTATTTGTCAGGGCACTTGACTACATCTTTAGGGTGGTAGCCTTGAGTGGAAACAGAAGAATAACTAGGGACCCTAAAATATCTCAGGACAGGCTTCACACTCAGTGATTGACAACCTGCCCACAGCAGGACTGTGAATCATTTCATAGCTTTGCCACCGACTCTCTTCCCGATCTGCCTTTCCTCACTGATCTGACAGCACCATAGAAGAAAAAAGAAACAAAACCTCAGGGCCTTTAGTCCTGACTTTTCAGAATCAGACATGAAAACACAGTGACCTTCTTAAATGGAATTTTAAATAACTGCCTTAGCAAAATTATCTTATTTTTCATTAAGACTATTTCTTTCACAATCAGCTGCCTATCCTTCATATTGTATCTAAGCACCTAGATGCTCTTGACTAAATTCAGCTCGCTAGCCAAGGGTATCAAGTTGCCCTAAGAATATTTTATTCAGTCTACCATCGGCATGAGATGCAATCGTCAGTTATAAGGTTTTGAGTGGACAGACTTTTGATAAGGGGTGAATGGGCCTGCGTGAGGCATTTCAAATGTAATGGAATCTTGTATTTGCATAAGCCTAGTCATCTAAAGACAAAACATCTGCTCTCTTCTACTGTATTTCATGGAATGGATTCCGTCTGTCAATGCCATCTATTACAAAATGCAGCATTATTTTATACATCCCTAAGAAAGGGGGAGAATGCTGCAATCCGCCTGACACAGCGCTGCACGGTGATTCCGTCCAACACACAAACCCAGCACGACAGCCTCGCGAGACTTTGGCATCCCTTTCCTTAGAGGGCTTTGTGAGTTTCTCCTGACTTTGTTGAGTTCCCAGGCATGTGATATGTCATTTTTCTCATGTGGCAGAGTAACAAAGCATAATATGACTTCATGTATTTGTGGATATCTTCCTTCCTTCAGTCCCATAATGCACATGGCTGCTGCTTTTAAAGAAAATACGTTCATTGCCATCTCTTCTCCATTGAAGATATTTGCTTCACAAATATCAAATCATTCTTTCTTCTCTATTGATACCGAAGTACCAAATAACTTTTCATACTCAGACCAAAATACAGTGTAATCTTTTTAAACAGTTTAAATGCCCGGTACCCATAGGCTCCATTGATAGTGTGAACATCTATGACCACACGTGTGTGCTCAGGGGAGGCCGGTCACGTCCCGGCAATTGTGAGGTACCATTGATGGTAAGGTGCACGGCCAGTTCAGAGATGGCGAAACAAAGATAAAGTGTGTGTCTTGAAATCAATAAAATACAGTAAGAGCAAGGTATTCTGGGAGAGTGCACCATGAAGAAAACAAAATTTAGGTCTTCAGTTAATAGTTTACTTTTGCTTTTAAAAAAAAACCCTGCCCTTCTTTTTCATTCCATAGACATGAGGTGATACTGTGTTCTTATACCAAGAGAGACCTCAGATTCTGTCAGCGATGGCAGAGTAAATGAAGTACTTCAGGAATCTGACTTTTTCAGTCATGGTAGTTGTCAGGGGTTGACATCACTGACTTATGCTACCGCAGTCCCTTATGTAACTCCTGCTTTAAAATCACAGTGCACATAGTGAAACTATCAAACCCCCCAGGGAATGGAGGCACAGGCCCTGTGTGCTTGGAACCGCAGCGCCAGCATGCTACCTCATTATGGATGGGAGGTTAGCGTCGCAGCTGTCAGAGCTGACAGGCTGTCTGCATCGGGACAGCTGAGAGCTCACCCCGAGGGACCTCAGACCAGGACAAGAAGACCTCAACCTGACCTTTCCAGAAGCTCAGCCACTTGCTCATCCTCAGACTCAGTTGCCTTTTCCACTTCTTCCTGACATGCCCTTGCCCTGATTCCCGGCTGGAAATTGTCCAAAGCCTTGCAAGCTCCAAATGCGTTCCAAGGCAGGGCCATTTATGGTTGCTGTTCTCTCAGCCTGGGTCAATTTATACACATCTTACCCTTCTCCTTCCTCATCATCTTAGCTCTTAACATCACCTCCTGAGGTCAACGCCTCCTTCAACCACCCAACCTAAGGTAGTATTTCTCCCTTCTCCATAAGTTTCCATCACATGACTTGAAATATATGTGTGTGTGTGTTTGTTTATTTGTTTTATAACCCTGAAATCTCATTTATCTGTCTTCTGGTCAGTATCCCTCCCTAGAGCACATGCTCAGCTCTATATCCCCAACACCTGGAACACATAGAAGATGCTCAAGAAATATTTGGTCAACGTAGAATGAATAACTCAACTTGATTCCTATGTCACCAGTAGTTTTATTAATATTTGACTCAATGCCTTGTTCTCCAGTTCCCTCCTCCTTCCTGTCTGTCTCAGAAAACAGTGCATCCTCTGGAAATGCCTCATACTATTTATTAATAATATGCCATTGAATGCAAAATCCTCAAGCCCTGAATTTCTGGGTACATGATGTATAATTAAAAAAGAAAAAGCAAGTTTCTTTAATCAATTCGACTTGGGATATTTCTAGAAGGTATACAATGATTTCCAAACTTTCCCTATAACCCCATCAAATTTACAATTATCCAAGTCTTTTATCCACATAGAGACTGTTAAATTAAGAACATCAGAGAAAGTAAAATCTTTAAATTCCTTTGGAAAGTCAAAACAGAAGATAAAGGAAAAGACAAAAAAAGACTTGATTTGTGACGGATTTTGTTTTAGCTTTGCTGCACTGACGTTGTTTTCTCTGTGGTCCTTCTTGTAGAGAGGGGCAAGCCACAATGCTGGAGAGAGATGTTTATCTTTATTACATTGTGGCCTCCAGGTGACCCTTCCTTTGCATACGTGTAACTATAAGTCAGTGGGGAGGAGACGGTCTAGTCACTTTAGGTCAATAGTCATTGACCATCTACTGTGTGCGAAGCACAGTGCTGGGTGCTAGAGGGACCCTGGGGAGTGAGACTCAGCTCTTCCCTTTGCAGAGCTCTCAGTCAGACGGGGAGGTGAAAAAGTAAACAGTTACAACACAGGGTAAGTGCTGTGTTTAAGGTTTGCATAGGGACACGGTTAGCTGAGACCTTAAAACAAGCCTGGGCCAGGAGATGGGATCAGGCCTGTCTTCCTGGAAGAGGCATACAGTGCAAAGGAGGAAAGGAACATTCTGCTTGGTTGGGAGAAAGCTTCAGCTGGCTGGGATGCTGAGATAAGACTAACTCCTTTCCGAGAGGACAGGAGACAGGAAGGAGCTGGGAGAAGACACCTGGATGGAGAGGGGAGATGGTGGCAGGGAGTGGGCCGTTGGCCCCACACACATCTACAAGGGCCCAGAAATGGAGTGACAGAAGCAGGACATGCAGAAGGACCAGCTGCCTGCACTGTCACCCAGCCAGAGCAGCACGAGGCAACACGAGGCCACAGCAGCCTCCTCCAGGCTCTGCCCAGTGACCACAGCCATGGACACAACCATGGGAGTGCTTGTCGCAATGTGCCCAAGCTGACGACAGTCATACCACCCCAAATCACAGGAGCGAGCCAGTGATTGTGAGATCCAGGAGAAAAGCCCCTCCGTTTGGGGGAAGGAAATGCAAGGCCTGGGAACAGCCTACTATTGTTTCCAGAGGCTGGTGTCTGGGATCAATTCCTGTTACTTTCTGGAAGCATTTTGATAGTGCTATGTACATGACAAAGATTTCGCCTATCTCACAAGGTTGTTACCTCGTAACAGGGCAATAAGGTGGGTGTTATCATCTCCATTTTACCGCAGAGGACAGGGAGGTACAGGGGACCCCAGGGAACCAATGCGCGTTCACACGTTTAGAACGTGGGAGAGCCGGAACCCAAGCCCAGCCTATCTGAATCCAAGGCTCTTTCCAAAGAGGCACCGTGTCCCTAGAGTTAATACTCTCTTTCACTTAACCACGTCGTATTTAAAGCCGCCTCTCCCAGAACTTCTGTTAGACATAAGTACACCTCACGCTTCTGGGTTCCTTGCCAAAGACGGACAGAATATCCTTCATAGCATTGCCAGGTTTCCATTGGGAAGCCTTCCTCTGCTCATATTTTCACAATCTACCTCCTGCGGATGATAATTGCCTTTCCCGCCACTTACCCTGCCGGGTACTTCACTGTGGACTGTGATGGGAGAAAGGAAACTGGGCCCCAAAGCAGGAGCAATTTACCTCCCTACTTACCCAGCCTCCTGACGCTGCCCGCCAGCGCCAGTCCTGGCCACTTGCTCTGTCTCACCACCGGGCCGCTCTCTCCTCCATGGGGATCAAGTGGGTGGTAACGCTCTTCCCCAGTGGAAATGAAGCCCAGCACTTTATGTAATAGACAGCCTGTGGCTCAGGATGAGAGCACATGGAAAGAAAAGGTGGTGTTATTGGCTACTTCCTGTGTCAACAATGCAGCTCTGCCTTGGACAGTCTGTACCTTGCGAAGGATTTTTCTTTTCCAATTCTGATAATCGCACCTCGGAAGAGAAGCAGCATGAATCAGTACACAACCGCCTACTTTCATGCCACTGTTCATATAAATGCCTACCGTTGGTTAAGCCAGCAAAATGCTTCGTTTCTCTTTTGATTAAGAAAATAATTACGCATATTTGCAAGTAGGCTTGACTTCCTGAGCACAGATAATAGCTACAACCCCCCAGTTTGAATTTTCCCTGGTTTCCTTGTATTTTTTCTGCCTGCTGCATGGAATTTTTTATTTTAATGAACTTGGTTGTCATTACCAGCACACACAGTGCCTTTTAAAGATAAAATGTCATTTAGTGTTTGTTAAAGCAGTTCTCCAAATCCCATGGCTGCACCTCTTCTAATTGTTCTTTCTTTAAAAACTAATTGATGTTCGTATTGAAACAAGTGTGTGGCATACAGAAGTGCCTGTCCTGACCATGAACATGGAGCTTTTTACCTGCTTCCATGGCACCTTGTATCAGGACGAATTTAGAGAATATAGGTAACTTCTTGAACGTGATTTAAATTCTGCTTTCCTTTTGTACAGATATGGCTATTATCTTCCTTATCTAACAATTCTTTTTATTGAAGTAAAATAACCTTCATAGGTGGCCATATTCCAAAATTCCAGAAGGAAATAATTCAGTTGGAAGAGGCTTATTTATAATTTTTTTAATTAATTTTTTTGTTTAATTACAGTTATTTGCAGCCTCTCCCCTCCCCCCTCCCTTCCCCTCCCGTCCCACCCCCCCGACCTCCCTCCTTCCCCTTAGTTCTGTCCATGTGTCCTCTACAGTGATTCCTGAAAACTCTTCTCCCCATTGTCCCCACCCCCCTCTCCCCTGTCTATTGTTAGACTGTTCTTA